>JADAQX010000128.1:0-84148 GCA_015476325.1 Cardiosporidium cionae | reverse complement strand
TCTCATCTCTCTCTCTTCTCTCATCTCTCTCTCTTCTCTCATCTCTCTCTCTTCTCTCTCTTCTCTCTTCTCTCATCTTCTTCTCTCTTCTCTCATCTTCTTCTCTCTTCTCTCATATTCATCTCTCTCATCTTCTTCTCTCTTCTCTCATATTCATCTCTCTCATCTTCATCTCTCTCTCTCTCTTCTCTCTCTTCTCTCATCTCTCTCTTCTCTCATCTCTCATCTCTCCCATATTCATCTCTCTCATCTCTCATCCTATGATACTATTAGTAGAAATATATACCTATTCTACAGAAAAGAGTATTTTATTACTTTATATTTCTTTCATCAGAGTGTTTTTTTCTTCTATAATTTTATAGTTGCAATTTTTGAATTATTTTGATATTTTATTTTATTTTTTCTACAGAACGCTCTCTTTTACGTTCCCATGCTCCTCCATTGCCTTCTTCAATGTCCAAAATTGATACTTTCTTATCGTAAGTTTTAAGAATGTATAGTTTAAGCTTCTTTTCTTTAATTATTCCTTTTTTTTTGACAAGGATTCATTATTTAGAATGAGTGTATCTGTTTATAGCATATATATATATATATATCTACCTTTATATATATTCTATTTTTATACAACAGAGACCTCCTTTATATCTACATATCTCTCTCTATAGGCATAGAGAGAGATATGTAGATATGTTTTAAAATAAATTTTTATAGCCCTTTGTATCGAATGACAATGAAAATCCTTGAGTTTTCTTTCTTCTTGTCGACAGTATCTGTGTTTGCAATTTTTTAGTTGTAAGAGAGTTTTATCATTTTGTCTGTAAAAATTTATTTTCATTGTTTTTAATTTGTTTGTAACATTTGTTCGTTTCATCTTCACACATTGCAGAAAATTGGAGATTGATCATAATTTTACATCTTCTGGTGCAATCCAAGGATCTTTGTTGAGTATTGCAGAGAATTATGGAAATTTAGTTTCTGCAGCTATAGAAGTTTTATTACGTAAACCCATGAGTAGAGCCAATTACTTTATTATGGATAAAAATCTCAAAAAATCATCCCATCATTTTGCATTGAATTTTAAATACTATACGCATTTTACTTCTCCTATACGGTAAGAGAGGTGTAGGGAGGAGGGGAGAGGTGAGAGAAAGAGATGAGATAGAGAGAGTGAGGAGATGAAAGAGTGGGGAGATGACAGAGAGAGAGAAAAAGAGATGACAGAGAGAGAGAGAAAAAGAGAGATGAGAGAGAGAGAAATATTATGAAATTGGGATAAGAAGCGATGCGAGAGGCATACAAAGCAATAGGAAAGAGAAGAAAAGGGGAGATATAAAAAAGAAATAAGATAAAAAATGAAAGGAAATGAGAAAAAGAAACAAAAATATATCTTATTTTATATATAAAAAAAAAAATTCTCTTAACCTTTTGAATGCCGTTTAAAAATTATGAAATGAAGAGATTACACACAAGAGGGATATTTATGAAAAAGATATATTTTAAGTGAATGTTTTTCTTTTTTTTTAATAATCTATAGTATCTTGATCTTTATTTTTAGGCGGTATGCAGATCTTCTTGTTCATCGGTTATTATGGGAAACTATTTCAAATAAATGTATTCAGAAAGGAGAAAATTCTCTTTTTATGGATATCCATCCACGGATGACGAAGGTAGGAGCCTCAGAATTTTTTTATTTTTAAAATATTTATTTTATAATTTTTTTATTTTTATATTTATTTTATAATTTTTTTTATTTTTAAAATATTTATTTTATAATTTTTTTATTTTTATAATCTTTTTATTTTTTCTCTTGAATATATTTTTTTAATAGTGAATTTTATTTTTATTTTTTATTTTTTATTTTTTTTATTTTTTCAGCATATCTTAGAAAATCAATGTACACTCTGTAATTACAAACGTATGAAAGCTAAAGATGCTAGCCTTGCCTGTGAATGGGTATGTTAGAATAGAGATTTTTGTTTTTAGATATATAAATATATGTTTTCTATATATATGCTTTGATTTATTTTTGAATTGAATTTAAAGAGAGAGAGAAAA
The DNA here is from genome assembly GCA_015476325.1 of Cardiosporidium cionae. Lineage (NCBI taxonomy): Eukaryota > Apicomplexa > Aconoidasida > Nephromycida > Cardiosporidium > Cardiosporidium cionae. Next base: position 82,093 of record JADAQX010000128.1, on the reverse strand, counting down.
AGTATTCATGAAAAATAAAATTTCAATAAAAGTGAAGGAATTTTTTTTTTTTTTTGAATAGTTTTATTACCTTTATTTTCATTTTTTAATCTATGCTTTGTTTTTATTCATAAATTTTCTATTTTAAGGCTTTTTTTTGCTCCTATCTTCGATCTCTTCCTCATCCTTGTATTACTGTGGGTAAGTTTTATCTTTGTTATTAAAATGGGTTGAAATATTTTTTGGTTTTGGATTCAAATTTTCTTAATTTTGATTTTTTTTTTTTTTTAAGTATTTTTTTTTTACTTTAGAAAATTTCTTTCAATGCAATTGTCTCATCATCACGTGTTTTTCTCTTTCATCCATTTTTTCTTGTTTTAATTTCTCTCATCACATCACATTTCTCTCATCATATTTCTCTCGTACTTCTCTTCTCCCTCATTTCTCTTCTCTCTCTCCATTTCATTTCTCTTCTCTCTCTCTCTTTCATTTCTCTTCTCTCTCTCCATTTCATTTCTCTCTTTCATTTCTCTTCTCTCTCTCCATTTCATTTCTCTTCTCTCTCTCCATTTCATTTCTCTTCTCTCTCTCCATTTCATTTCTTTCTTTCATTTCTCTTCTCTCTCTCCATTTCATTTCTCTTCTCTCTCTCCATTTCATTTCTCTTCTCTCTCTCCATTTCATTTCTCAGTTCTCTCTCCATTTCATTTCTCTTCTCCCTCATTTCTCTCACCCCTCCTCATCCCTCCCCCCTCTTTCTCTCTCTTTTTCTTTATAAAATTTATTTTTTAATACTCTTTAGAGTGTTTTTTTTTTTGGGTTTCATCTATGAATTTCTGCATATAATGTGATGGAAAGTTTTTATTTTTGATTCTATTTTGGTAGCTGTGCCTTGCTCAATATTTTCTTCGAGTGTTGAAGTATGTCTCCCTCGATTAGGACGACAAGCGGTAAGCTATGAAATTGAATGAAACGATTAAGGAGGAAAAGTATAAAATGTATGTGAAAATTGAGAAAAAATGAAGGAAGAAGAGGTGAGGATGAAAAAAATGATCTTTATTATTAAAATCAGGAGAATTGTTTTTCATAAATAAAATATGAAACAGGATTTGCAAGTTTTTGGGTAGATGGATTTTCTATATATACATGGATATTTTTCTATTCTTTTAATTCTATTTGCTTCTTATTTGGATAGTATATTCTATCCAATGAAATGCATCCAACATTTTAGCCGTTTTTTTCTCTTTCTTTTCAAAAGTTTTTTTATTTTCATCCCTTTGGATTTTGTTTACAATTTCTATTATTATTTTCCTTGTTTTTTGTACTTCTTCAGCAACTTTCATTTTCTCCTGATACTTGTCTTATGGATGCTTTATCTCAAAGATCAAAGGTATGTAATGAAGGATATTTTGGAAAATAGAAAAACTTTTATTCTTTTCTTCACCTACTCTTGCTTATTCTGAATAGATTTTTTTTTTGAAGAGATGAAGAAAATATTTCCATCGTCTTATAAGGAATAGAGTGTAGTTTGCAGTTTATAAGAAGATTCTTCTATGTTGAATATATACAAATTTTGAATATTTTGGAATGTTTATAGGATCGCTTGAAGTTCCCTTATAGTATTTTGTTTGTGAATACACATAAGGTAACTGACTATATATATATTTTCATGATTGGATGAATTATTTCTTATTTTATGAATATTTATCTTCAAAATAAAATACTTTCAATGTATTTCAATTGGAAAAAGAGAAGGTTGAATATTTTCAGAGGCTCCTTGAAAAACAGAGTATATTGCGTTATTCTGATGTTTTAAAAAAAAAAAAAAATGAGGAGACTCTCTCATTGGAAAGATGAGAGAGTCCAAGGAGAAGAAAAGAATGAAAGGGCTGTGAGAGATATAGTAGAAGGAAACGTGGAAATGAAACTCTCTCTTGTCAAAGCTACAAAAAAAATATATATCAAAGCTATTCTATAGTTTAAAAACAGTGTAAAATATATATCAAAGCTAGTCTATAGTTTGAAAGCAGTGTATGTATTACATTTTCATACTGGATGAGAAGAAATAGTTATGAGAATCCTCTGTATGAAATTCTTAGTTTAGTAGAGAGGCCTAAGCTCTGTGTAGCCTAAGCTCTGTGTAGCCTGCTTGCTCTCAAACTCTCTCTCTCTTTCTTCTACTTTATTATACTCTGTCTGTATAGATCAATATCTTTTGGACCTCTGAAGATTGCAATAACAATCAAGCACAGAGCTTGAAGGTAATCCTTGGAATGTTTTTTGTTTAGTTATTGATTTATACATCTTGAGCTTCTCTTTATTCATTTATATTTTTACGTAGAAAATACAATTCTTTTTTTTTTTTTGTACCTATACTTCCTCCTTTTCTCACCCTTTCTGAGAGAGAGCGGACGTGGGTACCCTCTAAATGTTTTATAGCCTTCTTCTTCCTATGGATGTACGAGTGTCTATCTATACATCTATAGAACCCTGTATTAAAATATCCTAGACATTGTATCCTTCAATGCATGGGAACACACTGAAATTGTTTTTGCTGTTAAACTAATCATATAGATCTTGTCCTGTATACCCGTTTTCATCCTTCCTTCTACTACGTCGTATACGGAGCTATTTGTCTCTGTCATACCCCCCCAAGATCTCTTATTTCAAGATCAAGCAGGTAAAGCAGCACTCGAATTGGCTATGGACAGGCCAATAAAGGTAGCTAGAAGTATCTAAGTGTGATGTTTTGGGAGGCGTGGCGTTTTTTTTTTACAATTTAATTAAAGATTAGGAAGATTGACAGGGGGGTGTCTCCCTATGGTATAGGCTTTCATTGTGTTAAAATAGCTGTTAAAAAGGCATTACTAAATACTTTGTAGAGAAATTTTCTATACACAGGAGTCTACATGGCGTGTTGCACGTTTTCTAAGAACGCACACATCTTCTCTATTGAACTGTTTTTTGTGAGAAAATGATGTTTCTTATGAATCAATGAAATGCATGTTGGTAGGAAAATTAGATGCCCTCATCCTTGGTGAAATCTCAACTAAGGCCTTTCATCTTCCTGAAAAATTTCAAGGTAAGTAAGGAATAGCGTTATAGTTTGAGCGAAAGAACTCTTGTTTATCATTTTTTCTCATACCTTATAATTTTTAGTGACCTCAGTATTCATTTCAATTATGATGTTTCATAGGGTTAAGGAGATTTCTTTTCTTTTTTTTCCATTGCTGCATCAATAAGTTTTCAAATTATAGGATGGATTATAGATGAATGCATTTTTTTTCTGGTTTTCCTGTAAAATACTTGAGCTTTTTCTATGTATTTATTGCTCTTTTCTGCTTTCACTTTGGTAGCTTTATAGAAGGGTGTTGCTATGCAGTTTGTGCTACTATATTGAATATGCTTGTATTCTAAATGGGATGCACTCTAAGCTCTCCGTATATTTGCTTGTATTTAACAAGTTGTATGCTTTATTTCTTTTCAGATGAATTAAATATGCCGTTGAAATCGCTGACCGAGGTGTCTCCTAAGGCAACGTAAACGATTTGGCAGGCATCGTCTGTTTTACAGAGACATCTCTAAAGTTAAACTCTTTGTTTTTTCTTTTTTTCCATCATGATTTGAGCATTTTCTCATTTCAGCTAGAATCATTAAATGCCATTGGAATTGTTAATGCAATTGTACAGTGTCGAATTTTACTGCTTTCCGTCCACTGATTCTATCGCTTAACTTTGTTTGCAACGATTGTAGTTTATTAATTTCTACAATATAGATGTAATTTTGTGTGTTCTCCTTCGGACAGCATATGAAGACTGAGACAAATATTTATCACACTTTCTTGCTGCAGAAATGCGAACAATTCACAAAGGAAAAATATTAAATATACAGCTTTGCAATAATTGACCGACATTTTTTTAAAAGTAATGCTCACAAAAGCTTTTATCTGAATATAGAAGCACATGAAATATTTCTATGATTACTTAAGTATCTTATTTAAGCTCTTTTCGCAGAGTATTAGGTATTACACAAAATTGGGTAATGCCGTAACATTTTAAAATATGTGCAACTCTAATGAAAAACTTGCACCAAATAATGTCTGTTTGAGAGAAGCAGCTCCTAAAAATTTGAGATATCTTCGCCACTAATAATCTGCTTCTTGTGTTTGATGCTATCTCTACGGTAGCTCTACCATTGATCCATTGGATGTTCATGTAAGTTAGAGCATAATGCGTATTGAGAAGTTCTCAACGAAGGTTATACTTTTGCTACGAAATGCATATCTTACTTGATGGTAGGGGTATTCGTTGAATAAATCATTTATCTTATTTCCTAAAATATGCTTTGTTATCGGTGCTTCTGGGTATGTAAGGTGGCAAATTGTATCACAAAAGCATTTGTTCATCCTGTAAGTATCGACCGCAGGTATCCCAAAAGAGGCTAATGATAGAGTTGTTACCGCAACTCTTGGAACACTAACACTATTTTCAAAAAGTTGTAACAAGAGTGTTATCCAGCTCATATGGAAGCAAAATAAAAAAGTGGTGAGATTACTACAAATAGCCAAAAAGTTACATGTACAAATAGGTTAGACTATAAATTGATATTATACCAGCCGCAGTAGAAAACCAGCAGTAAACTGGAAAAAAATCCTAAATCTAAGCAATGAAAAACTAAAAATGCGTAACTGTTTGATTAAGATACGAGAACTAATTTTGTAGAGAATTCAAATTTCGCTAGTGCACAGTAAGAAAAGTTTGTCACATAAATATGCTTTCTCACGGTGCTATGGAATAAAAGGTACGTAATGCTATTCATAATAGCACGGAGGAATAAAACTTTTGGAGCACAGAGATAAATAGCAAGTATGATATCATCATGACAGAATTGTGCACATTATTTTGGGTAGTAATGCCCATCTCGATGCACTTCACGAATTCATGTGAAGTTTTGTTTTAAAAGTTTTTCACCCTTTGCGCAAGAAATTGCTTTCGCGTAACTTCAATGAAATTGTAAAACTCAAGAGCGCAGCTGCAAATTCCAAATACCCTTTGCTACTAACGCACGTATTTTCGCACTACGCGTTGCTGTCCACAAGCCATGTGTTAAGATACTGAACGCTGCTGATGGGAAACAAATGGTTATGAATTCTCTAGTTTTTGAATTATCTTGCAAGACTATAGTATTTTTTTATTAGCGTCTTTCCTCAAAAACTTCAGGTGGTATGATCAGACCGTAGAAATCGTTACCGCTATGTTGTAAGGTTATATTGCCGTAAATGTATTGTCGGAAAAGATTTTTGTTTACCGCCAATAATTACATGAATTAAAAGTAACCATTTGAACTTGAAGGCATATACTCTGTTGGGTCTCAGAATAATTCAAGGTTATACGAGCATGAACAATAATGGAATGCTTTAATAAGGTAGATGGGATATCTACAAAAAGAGCATACTCTCACTTACCAGCTAGTGATTACTACCGTCTTGGTTGGCCTAACCCTCTACAACTGGCGGAAAATCCTACACCAGACATTGTGCCGCCTGATCTTCTCCTCTATACACCATCGAATGAAGACATTTTCAGATTATTTTCTCTAAATACACAAGAGGTAATGTCTATTCGGCAAATTTTTTTGAACACTCCCCTTAGCGTACAGGAACAGCAATGGATAGCCGAATTTTGGCAAGATGCGTGCTTCAACAATGATTTCATCTTGTACGAAGGCCTGAAGCCCCTTATTTTACGCCTCATCTTATTCAATAAACGGAAATTCCCTACTTGCTTTATTGCCAAGACGCTTGAGCATTGCAAAACAATCATCGCATGGCGAAGAAATCATTTTCCCTTAGATGATACTGAGAGTAATTTACGAGAAGACCTAAACAAAGGAATAATGTATTGGATAGCAAGAGACCGGTCCTTTCGTCCACTCTTGATTGTCCGATTCAAACGCTATGATACAAATCTTGGAGCAGGCCGGTTTACACGATTACTAATATTCTGTTTGGAATGGGCTAAGCGCTTCTTATGTACGATTTGAAGTATTAAATCAATGCATAACGTTAGTGAAAACATTGTTTGACTGGATTTTTTTAACATACTAAAGCTTTTATTCCAATGTTTTAACGTATAGACGCAGTTAATCTCGGAGTTTTTTGTTTCATCTTCCATTATTTTAACGGATCATTTACTATCCGATAATTTTTCGTTGCAAATGTGCTTTATTAACAGTTATTCCTGGGAAAGTAGAGACATGCTCCGTATTGCTTGATTTACGTGATATTGAATTGCGTAAAGTACCTCTTTCGGCAGTTTTTGAACTGGTATCAATTCAAAGTAGACAGTATCCCTTTCAGCTCCACAACATGATAGTTCTACACAACTCAAATATAATTCAGGTAAAAGAATTAACGCGATGAAATACTTCAATCCTTCTGAATAGGTAGCAAATTACAGTGGCAATGGTTTGCTATATAACACCAAAATGGAATTATTTCTATCACTACATTTTTTAATATTTTGTTTCAAGGCATTATGGAATTTTACAAAGCATTCACTCTCTCCTATTCAAACACAAAAAATCAGATTCTACAGGTGGTTACTCAAAGTAATTGAAAAAGTGTTTAGTAAATACTAGCAATATCACTATGGCCTCAGGATGCTTGTAGCATTCCTTTATTGTAACAGTGAAGAAAAGAGTTTATCTTCGGGCTGAAATTTTTTTCGTGGACAATAAAAAATTATCGGAGAGCTACCACTTTTCCTTATTTCATAGCTACTATGAAATTGTAAGCAAAATTTTTCACTGAATACTTTTTGAGATTTTCCCAAATAAAAAAAACAAAAACAAAATCCTTTAGTATGTGGTACGCACACAATAATTTAATTTTTTAACGTCGCAATATTAATAAATGCGGCAATACCATTGAAAGGAGCCAACACATACTTTTTGCAAAGTTTTTATATGGCTGTCTGTAGCTGCCTACTTTACCCTGGCAATGCTCTAATTCGTTTATTTTTTCAGAAATAATTTTCAAGACGTGCTTTGTCACGAATATTCTTCACAGCAGCTAGAAAAAATTGATGGCGGAATACGCGAAGAGGCAAGTAAACTTTGGCTTTTAAATCTTGTGTTAAGTTTTTCTAGCATCTCCTTTTGTATGCCTCCGCTGCTGATGCTACATAATGATGCAAGCACTAGTGAATGCATTGCAAATTAGTAAAACTGATAGGCCTATTTGGAATTGCTAATGTGCAGATTTTAACGTTTTACCCTTTTCCATTGTCAAAATGGCCTTTTGGAATTTTCGGAAACGTACGTTTTATGATGAGAGGTTTCAGAATGAAAGAAATAAGTAGCAGGGCTGACTAGATTCTGTTATGAATTTGTTTGTAGTATTCACACGCCAGCTTGTGAGAATGCCTGCATATTTCTGCCACTTTTAATTTTTATCTTGACAGACATAACTGTGCCTCTTTTAATATTGCAGATATCACACTCTGAGCTACCGTATCATTGTTGGCAGGTGAATTTAGTAAAACAGTAGTAGGTAACCTTTCTGAATTCAAATGATATGCAATGCATTAATTAGAAAGAACGCAAACCAGGAAAGTATTGCAATTATGCATTTGGCATTGCCTAAAAACTTTTTGACTAAAGTGAATCACAATCCGACTTTGTGAAAAGTTTTTGCTGCGCAGGCAATCGATGATAACACTGCTTTGGGAAAGCTGTGGTGTTGCAGTTGCACACCAAAATTGCAATGGACTAAAAGTGGGGAACACCTTTTAGAAATTCTTTTGAAGCAACAGGAAAAAGAAATCATTTCATCTAATAGGGAAAACGTGGCTTCAGTTACGATGGTATTCGGATTTTATTTTATATGTCACAAAAGTCAAGTCATTTGGAAGAGATGTTTCATGTTGCACACAATCTCAAAGATTTAGCAAAAACTTGAGATAGTTTTATTCCTTTAAAGATTACATAAAAATATTTCACAAAACACTTTTTACAGGGAATTATGCAGCTAACCACGCTTTATTCTACTATCTGCACGTATGCTTTATAAATCATTGTAATTTTTATTTGACTTACAGCATCCTGAGCTGGAATATTTTAATGATAAATCTGCTGACATCGGCAATGAAGATTTAGTGGTTTCCATGTCCTTGCCAGAATATGAAAGCATTTCTTTATATTTGGAAAAAGTCGATTCTTTCAAAGGGAAAGATCTTACGATCGACAGTGAAACTACTACCGGGAGCCATGTTTCTATATCGGCTGCACAGTTCAACAGTAATTTTAAAAACCGTTTATTTAGATTTCGCTTCAGAAGACAACAGGTACATATGCAAGAAACGCAGACATTAGCACGAATTATAGCAGTTTTAACAACTTAATATTTCTTTGCTTTTCTATTTTGATACTTCAATATTTCTCCAAAACGAGTTTCCTGCTCGCTGAACTATAAATTTATCCATTTTTCGGTAGGAAAGAAGCGCAAGATACTAAAAGCTATTGGTTGAAATATTGCCTAACTTCATTTTTTCTCACAGAAATTTGTCGATTTGAGTGCTGATCCACTGGATAAAGAAAAGAGTAGCACTTGCATCAATTCGAGAAGCAAATCAAAGAGAAAAATGTTTGAACGGCTCTTTTGTAAATTTTCCCCAGGAACGAAGTAATTAAGTTCGGAATAAATCTCTTGTACGCCGAAAACAAAAGTTTCTGTATTCCTTTTGTCTGCATGAATTTAGCGGACGCAATTCGTTGCTTTATATTTTTTTGATGTCAGTCTGGGAGATGTAACAGCATAAAATATCACTATAAAATGAGTTTTACTACGTATACGTGAGAGTAAAATTTCTTGATGAAAGAAGCTTGCAATATATTGAGGTTTTTTTGAAGGTTAATGTGTTGGGTTTTTAATAAATTTGCGGGTGGAAGCGGACGACGCAAACTTTGTTACAAAAACAGCTTAGATTTTTCCCTCTCTACTGTGCTTTAGCACAATGTGATCATAAGAAAACAACCTCTTTACTGTATTTTCCAATAGAAACGGAAACACTAATTTCAGATAATAGTTCAAATCAAAGAATATTGTTGAAATAATTAATTAATTTGTAGCTCAGTTTATTTCTGAATACCGATTTCTAGACACGCATAAAGAGAAAAAATTACAAGGCAACGATCATACTGTATGAGTCGTCCAACTATGACTACTCAAATTGTATGATCATTAGCAAATCCACCTAATTCTCTATGAAAACTGAAATGACTATCATTCTTGCACGCCTCTTGCTAGCAATTGTTAAAATGATTCGTCGTGATGCCCATATCCATGCTTTGCCCGGCAAAAAAAAATATGAATTTAAACATATTACTGAGTACAGCAGTACTGACTAAAGGTATCTTTAACAAGTAGTTTGTGGAAATAATTCCAGCAAATTCACATAAGATAAACTTTCAATGCGAACCTCAAATGAATTGCTTACTTTTGATACTTATTCACTCGAACTTTTTTTCAAAATCGAGTAAAGTGTGGTATGTGCTAAACACTTCATAGCGCTCTTCAAATTCCTTCTAAAGCTGAGCGTCTTCGCTTGAATACGACTCTGTACAGCTTTTAATTTACTTTTGCGTGAGAGTGGCTAAATCTCAAATACTTCATTGCATTCTCTACAGCATTGCAACATGTCTTCTTTGGGATGAATGAGCTTCATTTACTAGTCATTAGCTGTTTCTTCTTCAATGTATTAGCAGTAAAGCTTAGCTTGTGTAAAATTTTCCTCTTCTTAATTCATGATGTTTTACTCAAATCACGGGGTGAGTGCTGACAAAGGAGATGTGCATCATGCCGTAGAGAAAGTGTCGAAAGGCCTCTGTCCCACTGCGTTTTGCAAGGTCAGACCATTTTAGTTATGCATTGCTGTCATTGTAAACACTGCTCAACATAAAACCCTTTACCTTTTTTTTGAGCTGCTGAAGTAGTTAATTTTTGATTCCCTTTCCTTTTTTTCAAAAGATGGAATACCGTGTGTTTTCTTACATTGCCTTTCTCTGTTGTGTATATTACCAATACTATTTATTCTGGTCAGCTCAAAAAATGACTTATTTCATTCTTTCCTTGCATAGATAGTGCCAGATATACTTACTGGTGACCCTACGCAGTGCTGCATATTGCATGCTGATGGTGCAGGTCAGTGTCTGCTGCTTTTTTTATAGTAATTTCTTCCTTTTTTTATCAAGCATTTGCGAATTACTTTCCTAAGTAATCCAATAAGCTTTTATTTGATTCGTATCTAATTCAGGCAGTTTTTCCCATGATGCTTCATTGTAGTGTCGTTTGTGCCAATTTGCTATTTTTGCATTTCATAGTTCGATACTGATGGAATGCGATGAATAGTTTAGTGTATGTACACTACGTGATTTGCCATATATCGAATTGCAACTTTTTGCTACCGTAATTTTGGTTAAATTATGATATGGGGTGTTGTAGGAACAAAATCTCTCGTTGCATACCTTTACTGGAAAGAAACAGGCGATTTGAGCCATTTTAAGGGAATTTCCCAAGTAAGAAAATACTAAGGAAAAATTTTTTTTAAAAAGCGATTTGTATTCATGCTAGGACGGTAATTATTTGTAGCTTTAAATAAATTTATTATAAATTGACTTATTGGTATTATTATACTATCTTGTTTACTGCTATAACATAGGAATCTTTACGTACTTGACGTGCACTCTCTTATTTTAGATTAGCCTTTTCTTATCCAAATTGTCTATAGGATGCCTTAGTTATGAACACGGATGATGTATTCTGTGTTGGAGCAACTGGTCCTATTTTGGTCTCTAGCACCATTGGTAGAAACTCGAAGTTTATCCCGAAAGAGGTATAACGCATACAACTTAAACAGAATACTAGTACAATAATATTAGAATAACAAAATAGCAAATGTTCTATAAAATTAAGGAGAAATTTATTTAGTTCATTTGAAAGTCTGCTGTTGTATTACCTTTTTTATCATTATTTATTAGTACAGTTGTTCTTGATGGATGCCAATTTAGCACTACTATCTCCAGCTTTATTGGTTTTGAGATTCAAAAATACTTGATGGCTGCTTTTATCGCTAGACATATTTTTGTTTTATTGAAAAAGAAATAATCCTAACCCTATAACTGGATTTCTTTATCATTTTGCTACTTTTGTGAATACTATAGTTCTTACTTTTATTTTTTCTTTGTTCCTTGTCGTTTTGCTGTTTTCCATGTATATAAACAAACTAAAATAAATTTTTAAATCCTGTAGTGTCCGTTGGTATTGTTCTACTTGTTCTGTTGGATACGTTTTTGAAGGTACTTAAAGTTTTGATTGAATCTTTTGAATCTTTATCGGAGACTTTCGCCGATTTGGGAATTAAGATGAGTACTACAGGAGGGGAAACAGCGGACTTAGGTGTGTATTTGAAATTACATTTGAACTCTTTTACAGCCACATGCTCGAAAGCTAGAATTTTTCTCCTGAATAGGCTATGAGGGAATTCAGTTTGAATTTTTTCTCTCCTTGTTTTGTTTTTTAAATTCTCTTAAAGTTTCTCGTGCTATGTGCATAGTGTAGAGAATCTATTTTCTTTTTCTAGAGAAATCAGCTACTACAGTGGGGAATTTTTCACATTCACACTTTTGGATAAAATACGTTTGGTCAAAGTGTGTAGATGATCTATAATTTTATTTCATGTAAACTTGCAATCTCATTATTTGAAGAAATGTATTTTATATGTAATTCTCTTTTGCTGGATATGTGAAACAGGTGATCTAATACGAACGTTAGTAGTAGATGCCACTATTGCCTGCCGAATGAAACGATCGGATATTATTGACCCACTCTATATTTGCCAGAATGATATAATTATTGGGCTAGCTTCTTTTGGCCAAACAACTTATGAAACTAAATATAATAGTGGAATCGGTAGTAATGGCCTAACGTTAGCGAGGCATGTGTTACTTCATAAATCTTATCAAGAAAAATATCCTGAATGCTGTGACATAAATGATACCTCGCTTGTCTATAATGGACCTTACAAACTGTCAGATTCATTGAGTGGTCAGTTTGGATGGTAGTATGTAACTCGATGTATCAAAACTTTTGATTCATATATACTCTGTACCGTTTTCAATGGATGCATAGAGTTTGTCGGCTATATCTGTGCAAACTCTATCTCCCTATTTAATTTTTAAAAGTTTCTTAACTCTGTACCCTGTTTTTATCTCTTTTGTGCTCTTTTCATCCTTCCCCCCATCCGTTATTCTCTACGTTTTATTTCCTTCTCTGTAGATGTAGCAAGATATACACCTGTGCTTTGATTGTAGTTCCCTGTAGGCGATGGCTCATTTCTTTATGTTTTTTGCATTCGTTTTTTGAAACGCTGCCGGTGCTGTCATAGGAATACACAAATTAGTAATGGAGATGCATGCGATTCTCCAAAGATAGTTCGTTTTGTTTACATTGCTACTCCTCTGTATACTTTTTATGCGAAATCATGGTCTGCATCCATGTTACTTCTTGTGGAATAGGAACATCTCTTACAATAGGTGAGGCATTGCTTTCCCCTACACGATCCTATGGGCCTATTCTTTGCAAATTGATGGCTGAGTTTCCAGATAGGGTACGATTTTTTGAATTATTATAGATATATGAAGAAACTGACACGTCTGGTGTTCTTTTCATTTCACAAAGTTTGCGCAATTTTTGAATTTATGTCCAATTACTGGATTTTTCTTGTATCATTGTTGCTTTTTTTCTTATATTATGCATAGATACACGGAATCATACACTGTAGTGGTGGTGGTCAAACGAAATGTTTAAAATTTGGAAAGGTATTGAATGCTTCACGCTGTTATACTTTTATGTTATCGAAGTAGTGCTCCAGTGGATGTTATTGAATCTGGATATAAAGTAGATTCGCTCCTTGTTTCGCTGATTCAATGATTTTGCCTCATTTGCTGTATTATTTGTATGCTCTGTTCCAGAATTAGGTGGTTTTATGATTTTGCTTACATGCATTCTGTTTTGTAGGGTTTAAGATACGTTAAGGATAACCTCTTCACCCCACCACCGATATTCCAAGTCATTCAACAAATTGGAAATATATCTTTGCATGAAATGTATAAAGTATTTAATATGGGGCATCGTATGGAGGTGAATGATTCAACATGTTTTCAATGGATTTTTGCTTTTTTTTTCTGTCTGAAGTTACCTATAGCTATGACAAGTCGTAATCCAGCTGGAGCTTTAGATCTTATAAATATTGCTTTCTTCATTCTGGTTTTTACTTGATTAATCATGGTGTTTGGGACTTTTTTGATAATCCTCATTTTCAATGAATGCCTTTTTTTTGCCAAATTCATGTATTATTTTATTTCAAATTCTGTTTGTATAGTTTCATGAATTGAAATTAAAGTGTCACTACTGTAGATTGAATGTATTGTGTGAAGCAGCAAATAAATACTTGATCATTTTTGCTTTGTTGTTTTGCGGTAGATTTTTTGCCCACCCGATTTATTAACCGGAGTGACTGAAATTTGTACACGTTTTAATATGGAATGCCAACAAATTGGTTATGTAGAGGCACTCGAGAATAAAGGTAATGTATTTCATTGAATGCTTCAAGATTTATTCAAGTACTTCTAAAAGAATTTCAATAAATCAATTTTGCTTGGTGATAATTTTTTTTTTCATGGTTCTATTGGAGTCTTTTAAGTGAACTTGCTAAAATCGATCATTATTTATTTTTATTTGTTCCTTTTACACTATACATGCCAGATGGTAATGAAGTAATTGTCAAAACTAGCGGCGAAACCTTGATTTACTCCTAATCCTTTTTATTATTCAACAATGAACTTTAGTTTTAATAATTTTAGCTTCATGCTTTCTCGGGAATACTGCAGCAGGTTATGTATTGACTTAAGATTGTTATCAACATGTTGATCCCATCAAAGTAACTATGTTTCCATCCCTAAAGTCATAAGGGTCTAGTTTTCCTGTGAATGACCCTAATGCTGTAATACTTCATTGAAGACGGTGATATGTTGTGTAAGGATACTCGTGGGCCTCTGCAACAAGTGGAATTTTATTTCATCTATAATTTTTCCTCGCTTTTGTTCCAATGGGTCATACTTTTCGTAAACCATGCCGAAAGAGTGGAAACTTTTTGCAGAAGTAGACTATGCTAAGAAGTTACCTGTTAATCTCCCTATTGCAGGATGTGTGAACTGACGAAATAATCGCTGTAGCTACTTGCCGTTTGCACGTTGGAAAGTATGTCTATTTTGAGATGACAAAATCTGCTTTTAAATGCTACTATACTCTATAATTACCATTTGTAAATGCATCGACGTAGTGCCGTGAAATCGTTCAATTTTTTTCATTCATTTACCGAAAACAATTACTTTTCTTCAAGCAAAAATACACCGGTCACTATTGATTCAAATGCTGAGATAATCGATTAAATCCAATCCCTTTGTTTACGCTGATACATGTAATGACTTTACAAAAGGAGCATAAGTCTTAAGTTGTAGTGGTCAACCTGAGTGCTTATACTCCTGCAAATTTTCACTTTTTTTTCGTTGATAAAATTTGCGTATTCCCTCAAAAGTCAACATGTGAATTTGATACATGGGAAAAATGTAAAGGCACAAGGAAGCATGCTCAATTGCAATGAGGCAATTGAAAAAAATTGCGATAGATAGCTGGTACGTAATAACAGTTAAAGACGCACAGAATTTCAAGCAGAAAATGAAAACATTGCATTCATTCATTACTCATGAGCACATGTTCATTAGCAAGCATAATGGTTTGGGAAAGGATGTACTATGAACACCAAAGAGATTTGAAAACTCTGATAGCGTACGGATACAATTCAGAGCGGAATGTATTGAGTGCTCTTGCATTCTCATTGTTGGATATCATTGCTTTAAAAAATGCCCATGTAGAACGGTGCTAATTTGCGCATCTCTAGCTCATGCCACGACTATATCCTCCTTGCTCTGGATTGCTTGTTTACTTTCCTTATTTCACCTGAACAATTTTTATTCTTTTGGTACACAATAATGACGAAAAAAGATGCTCAGCCGCTGACTTCGTATCTGTCAGACAAAATAAGCTTTTGGCTAACGATGGTATATGCTCATTCTTTCTTTTCTTAAAAAAGAGAGATTGTCATCAAATTATAGAGAAGCATGCAAGAGCCTTCTTGATGAGTGCTTTTGATTGCGTACGTTTATCGTTATAGGTATAGCTATTCTTCTTTAACTGAAATGTACATCTCTAAGGTTCTCCGGGTATACTTAAAATTTCACTACGTGAAACAGCTGACAGTGGAATCTTTCTTTTCTTTGCTTGTAGACAAATGCAATGTCTTTCGACGAATTCTTCGTCTGCTTTATTTATCTTATCACAAGCAGTGCACCCAATTATTTCTACATGCTTTGTTTTAGGATTTTTGCGGACAAAATCTGGCTTACCACTTACAATTGCTGATTGCTGCGTTCGGTTTAGTGTTTGGCTTAATAATCGGCTTTATGAATGATAGTTTTTTGTATGTCACGTATTCGCTTTCTGCTACGTTTGTGTTGGCAATAGTGGTAAGCACAACAAGGGGGGGCTAGTCCTTTCCTAGTGTTCAGTAGCAATAGACATTGCTGTGTACTGTAGTGATTGCCAATTATGAAGCTCTTCCGTTCATTCTCTTAATACATCCTTTGATTATATTTAGGTTTGTGTACCCTCATGGCCTATGTATAGGCGGAACCTCGTCCAATGGAAGCCTCCCCGCCACTCGCCTAAGAGTAATGACAAGTGAAATTATAGAGCTCGTGATTGCAGCATTATCTCATTAGAGTATTCAGTCTTTTCTCCTTTTTTATCTTTCCTCTACTGGCGGCACTTCTCTTAAAATTTCATGCTAAATAATTCCGCTGAAGCTGTTGTTGAAACTACAGGTGCTCAGCTGACTTATAAAGATGCCAGTAGATTTTTCTGTGCAAACGATATTCTAATTCAAGTCGTATATCATACACTTTACCTCTAAAATTACTTGATAAAATAAAAAAAGAAGCAAATGCAAACTCGTCAATGTATTATATAAGCAGAAGCATTACTTGTGACAATCGTTCACGCAAATGCGGCAATTTAATATGCGAGATGTTGTCTTAAATCAAATTAGGAAAACTGCGTCGAAATATTTGCTACTTCATATCCTCTAGCTAGAGTATATTCATCGCATGTATGGCAAATTTTTTAAAGTCAACTTAGCAGAAACTCAGACATATTAAGATTTAGCGCAATTGATGGGATATAAGCTGCTGGATTTATCAGTCCGGATAAGTTAGAGCATTGGCCCTAAAAAATTTCCAATGAAGTTATTTTCTTTGGTAGAACGAAGCAAAACTATTTTTTTACTTTTGCAAAATTGCTTATAAGGGGAATTTGCACAAGAGTTGAAATGCTTTCTATATATTTAGTAAGTTTTTTAGTTCTTAACTAAATAATGATGGCTGCCTTGACTAAAAATTTTGTTTAGGAAAATACCCCTTTGAGATGTAGATCATAAGGGCAATTAAAGAAACATAAAGTAGGCCATTTGTCATCTAAGGTATATATCTCCCATTAGGTAATTTAAGAGGTTCTCTGAAGCTTCTTGGTCGCGCGAAATGATTGTCAAAAATTTCTTTTCGATTTTTAGCATTAAGAATGCCTAATTCATCACCAATCTGCAAAATATGCAATAAATACCAAAACCTTTCAGTATAGCAATACAATGGATTAAATTTTCATGAATCCATGTAATTTTTGAAGTAAACAGCAAGCAAAATTGACAATCATCAAGAACACTATACGTACCCTTAAACCAGATTTGGCTATAAATCCTCCCTGTATGACAGAAAAATGGCATTGATTAGAATGAACAAAAGAAAATTTTTTACTTTTGTTGCTTAAATAGAAATTCTTTAGTATAGTAGCATTAAATAATTGTGCAAGTTTCAGAATGAAGTTTTATTGCTTAGCTACTCAGACTGTTACTTGAGCTTGTACAATGAATCTCGGTTCTTCCTTATCCTTCTCATTATAGTAGGGTCCAATCTCGCCTTGATAAGGTAAAGCATTTTCCTGTCGAAAAAAGAAAACAGGAGATACGATATATTTTTATGCCGTGGAATCATTAAGAGAAAAATAGAATCCCTACCTGAATACGAGCAATTATCCCGTTTGAAAAGCAATACAGTAAATCCTGGAAGAAAATAAAACAAACTTAGAAATGAATCATGTCACAGCGTAACAAACTAAAAGAAAATTAAATATGCAGAGTATGAGCAGATAGCCTTACAGGAAAGAGGATAGAAATGGATAAAAAAAGAGTAGCGTGACCATGTACACAAGGATTTAAGGTTTTTAGGAATTACATATTTTTCACAACTTTGTTTAGATTGTGCAGATATTTCTTACGCATCGTATCTCATCCTCAGATATCATTTTATTCGGATTCTCTTTATTCCAGGTCTCGATTCGCGGAAGCATTGTTGCAGGTAATGCGGGTTTTCCATAAAAGCGAGTTCTAAGCGTTTCACGTTTACAAGGAACTTCCAGGCCTGGACGCTTTTTTTTGAACTTTTTCTTGGTCGAGAGACATCGAGGTTGTACTTGCTCGAGTTGAGACACGTTGAATCCTTCCGCTCTCAGATGTTGCCTTTCATCATATTCGTAATAAGAATAAGCATCTTTAGAACGAACTGGTTTCAGCAGAGAAAAATCTGATCCTGGTTGCACTGGTCGGCGGAACCCTTGTCCTGTGTATTGTGGATTGGGAATATCACTTAAAGATTCAGTGCGAGGACGAAGCGATCGAACTGGAGGACGAACACGTCTCCCAAACAAAGTTACAGTAGAAAGTTGTGTTGAAGAGGGGGAACAGATAAAAAGATTACAAATACTATTCCCAACAAACCAACGCAAACCTACTGCTGTGTGGTGGCTCATCTCTTTTCGTAGTTTCATAGGCTGCCATCGTGCTACGCTTCGTGAAGTGCAACCTCCTACTACATGCGTGGGAAAATACAAAAGGAGAACGTACAAGCAGCAAGCATTGACTGTGCAGAGAGATACCACAGAAGCGTGGTGTTTTCTCAGAGAAACCGAATGCTGCAATCGAAACATTCAATCACTTCGTTAAACCATTCGCAATTCAAAACAGTGCTTTCGCTGATATATTTGGATGATAGCATTTTTACTTAGAGAAGTGGTAAATATAATAGTAAGAGATGGTGTTTTTCAACGAAATCTAAAAAAGCAAGCAGGGTTTGGCTAGGAATTGCATTATCTTTCTACGAACGTCAGAATCACACACCGCTTAAATGCTGCCAGAACACAAACGTAGGTGCTTTTTGAAACAGATATATTACTATTTAGCATTTGATAAATAAGGAAAGGGATCACGCAAACCTTCCTCAAAGAACGAAAGGTGGGTACTCGCACAACTACTGAGGGGAACCGAGAGCAATTTTGGTTTCAAAAATTAGGGAATGTGAGCAAGAAAAATGAATTCGAAAGAGCATTAATGATGCCGCTTTGTAATAATACCCTAATGCGCAGTGTTAGGATTCCCATTTTCACACTGGGTGAAAGTTAAACAATGCTCCAGCTTACATGGCAGCCCATCGCCGAAGTAAATTCAAAAGACATAACATGGCGGCTGATGCATTAGCTGCATGTACCGAATTACGATCAAGAAGCTGCCTAACAACTTAACCCGGACTTACTTGCACGATTCCCCGCAGAGAACTAAGGCAAATACGGTAGAAAATGAATTAGCATAGTAATGTAACAATTTAGCAGCGTAGAAATGGAAATGAAGTAAGAAGGGCGGCATGAATAGCGCACATCGAATATACCCAAGAACTGTATAGTTCGTGTAGAGGAGGAATATAAAAACACTACATATTGCGAGTGGAAAGATGATTTTAGTTTTTGTTTAGCGTGATAATAAATGAAATTGCTGCAGTAATTTGACAAAGTACATTATTCAGCATAATCATGATTGTACGGTTGAAACTCTACGACAGTGCGAGAAGAAAGGTTTCCTTCCTATACATGCGAAGTAGTTTACCATTACCTCTTCTAAGTCTTAATTTTCTATCTCAAAACTACCCCGTAATCATTTAGTTTGCATCAGGGTAGTAAGGCGACATTCCCTCGGTTACGTTAAGATATTCCAATTGTACGAGGCTCTCACGTATGCATCAGCGGAATAATTGTGGCTCTGTTGCAAATGAAATAAATTGTATGCTCTCGCATTGATTTCAGCAACGCGCTAAGTTTGTATAGTCGGATGTAAGGTATGAGGTGCTGCTTCAAATAATCTACTCATCAAAATGTGACTGTGAAAGACGTAAAACTAGAATATTGGTCTAATGCATTAGCATTGCACGAGAAAAGCAAAAAACTCTATAACTTTATTTTCTGTTGGAATAATTAAACTTTTTAACGAAGAAGCAAACATATTAAAGGGAAAGAAAATAAAAAAACTTTCTAAAAAATGCACATACCGGTTTATTTCTTTTGTTGATTGCATCACCAATCAAGATGCAAAAGAAAAGAATAAAAATACATTACAGTGATCAGTGTTATTCCTACCTGCTAGGCTAGCCGAAGCTTACAGATTCCAGCCCTTCATTTTTGATACTTATGAAGTTATTGAAATGCTTTTCATCTGTACTTTTGAAATTGTGCAATCCCAATTAGCATTCCTTGCAAGAAAGAGTTAAATGAAGCGATTCATTTTACGTGTTAGATACTTTATCGTATCAGATTATTAAAAAACATAGAAAATTTTAAGGAAATTCTAGAAAAAGGGTGCATTCTAGAAAAAATAACGGTACAACGTTAGCAAAAAAATTTGTTGGTGCTTTATAGCATAGTTGATATTTTTTTCAAGGGGAAATGAATTAATACATTTGTAGACGCTAAACGCTATGCTCTTCTCACTTACACTACAAAAATCGCATTCTAGTACTGGGGCTTTTATGTGTTCAGGTCAACGTTAGTTTCATGTATACATTTCGATTCTGTACAGTTCTGAAAAAAACAAAGCAGCAAACAACCTTTAGTTACTATTTACTGAGGTGCGCACGTACAGCAATGTAGCTGCTGCGACTTTGTCCTTTTTTGAGTTGTGCTTCATGGTGATTTCATTGCAGTGATTTCATAGCTGTTTCAATGAACTACAATTTTGTTGAAGCGCTGCGCCTTTGAATCGCTTGCAGAATCATTACGCAGCAGATCAGATGGTTTCTCTATAGTGAAGAAGCTATGCTGATTATCATGAAAAGCTGTTTTCTTTGTCCATAAAAAGTAGGCTCCTTAATTCGGCGACTCTGCCCGTTTACCCGCTTCGAACGCGTGCCCCTTCGTCTTCATTTTCGCACTCTTTTGAAATATGCAACAACTTTATTTTCATCTCTACGCTGCACCCGTCGTAATTGCTTTACATCTAGAGTTTTGAGGAGCAAGTGGATGCAAATCTTTCTTATTACTTTTAAGAATAAAGTGAAGTACAAAATTAAACGGTTTGAATTATTCCTTTTTATTTACAGTGCATTCGCTGCATAAATAGTACATTCCGCATACGCGGATTCTTTGGACTGCTTTGGTTTTATTTGGTTTTTCGTATATGTATGCTGAATGGCACGGCTAAATATATCTTTTTTGCGTCTTCTTTATTCATGAATTTTCTACCCTTCTCTTCTTGTTCACTGAAAAATATTGCCTGTTGAAATCTGTTTGCAATTTTTTCAAAAATTGCTGCCACTTTGTGTCTTGACCCAAATATCGAGAACAAGTTTACGACTGCTATTGGGTACCATGAAATACTTCTTTTTGCATAGAGATGATTTAAGTTGACCATGTTTTGAATTTTTTAAATTTTGATCAGTGCATTTTACAGGTTGCTGGGTGCGAGTACTCTAGCATCAGCAGCAGGCACTGAGTGCGTACTGTGATTTTTGTGAGCAATTCAATCGATATTCTGCTCTTTATGCTTCTATCCGTGTATTTTTGATTCAGTATTTTATTTTTTTTGTGCTTAGAGGTATCGAATTTGCTTTGCTTTTCAAATGTAGACAGAAGTACTTTTCCTGTCAATTTTGCAAATTGGCAGGTTAGCTCTTCTTCATTTCTCGATGCTCTATGAAATAGGTGCCTAAGTGCTACACCTCAGTTCAAATGATTTCTTAGCCATCAGAATGTACTCAACCAAGGTTTGCAACAGTTCACGCTTCCGTATAGAAGCAGCTACTGCAAATGGGATTGAATATGTTGGTTGCTTGCAAGGATGTGACTCTTTGCTGTTTATGAGCAAAGCCTTGGATACTATTTCGGAAAATCTACTGTATAATATACTCATGTATCTAGATGCTTCTGATATTCTGAGTATTTCTTCCGTATCTCTGTCGCTATACGTTTCAATAACATTCAGGATTATTCCATTGAGATTGCGAAGCTTGTATCCACACTTAAAGGAATCTTTAGCGAAAAATCTACTTTTCTTTCCTTTACAAAATGCAGAAGTGGGTGATATAAGTAGAAAAGATAGCTTGAAATATCTTGTTGCAGGTGCTGTTACTTGCAATTGCAGAGACATAAGAAGAAGGCAATTTTCGTTTTTAAAAGGTCATGAACTCGTTTCAAGCATTCCTGAGCACAATCGTCTGATTGCTGGAGGCGAATCTCATTCCATTTTTGTAACCTATACTCGCCATGATAACAGTACGCACAAAAGTGACGATTCTTCATTTCCACAGACAATCTACCATTTCAAAGAAAAATCCGTCCCTAAAGCGGAGATTTCTGTCAGATTTTCATCGTTTAGTACCCTTCCTAAGGATTTTTTAGCGAATACAGTATACTCTCCATCAAATACTTATCGCTTTCCAGTTTTAGCAACTCCTCCGCAGGAGAAGCAGCACGAGCTATACGGTTTTAGCTCACCTGTCAAGGATGTTGAAGAAATTGTAGAGGATGAGAGTGTTGAATATTTGAATGATGAGCGTCAATGTATGGTTTGGACATGTGGAAGCGGAGCCAATGGTACGCAAATATTCAACACTCGTTTTCATGATAATTTTTAATATACATGTGAAGGATACTCAATATCAGGATTTTAAAATCAAAGTGAATCCATTAAATTTGTATTTTGAATATTTTTGATGCTTATCTCTCTGCCTATGTGCGTTAAGGTGTTTTGGGTCATGGAGATACTCAATCGTATGTGAGACCTAAATTAGTTGTATTTTTTCTTCGACATAGACTCTTCATTGCCTCTGTCTCGTGTGGCAGTGTCCATACTATGATTAGGACGTCGAACGGTGAGGTTTATAGTTGGGGAAGCGGCTCTTGTGGAAGACTGGGTCATGGCAATGAAAACAATCAGCTCGTACCGAAGCGATTAGAAAATATTCCAGATCGTGTTGCCGGAATTTCCTGTGGAGAACAGCATTCTGCCATCCTTACCGACGTTGGTGAATGTTATACTTTTGGTAGGGGAACTTTGGGCCGTCTTGGGCATGGCACTCAAAATGATGAGGTATTACCACGGGTTGTGGAAGCATTATCCAATCAGTTTATTTGCCAAGTTGCCTGTGGCTCATATTTTACATGCTTGCTTACTGCATTTGGTAAAGTATTTTCGTGTGGATTGAACAATCACTATCAATGCGGATTGGAAAATCGGCGACCCGTGCTGAATCCATCGGGCCCAGTGAAGAATCTACCAAAAATTTCTGAGCTATCTTGTGGAGAAGCGTTCGTCTTAGCCGTACGAGAAGATCGAAAAGAAATCTGGAGTTGGGGATGTCAATCCTATAGGCACTGTTTTAGTTGTATTGGATCATACGATGGAGAAGAGAAATTTTTCATGCATCGCAGTTTGGATTGGTGCATCCCAAGAATTATTTACAGTACGACTTCCTTGGAAAGTTGTAATTGGATTTATTCACCTTTTCGTTTTGGTGCACATCCTTGTAAGCTAGGAAACACATGTGTGTCTGAAATTTCTACTGGAAGTCAACATGCATTAATTCGTCTATGCAATGGAAGTGTCCACAGTTTCGGTTTAGGTACCAATGGGAGATTAGGATTTAATGATACATTATTTCGATCGTTTCCCACTCCTGTATGCCGACTAAGTAGCGTTCATGTGGTTTCTATTGCTTGTGGAATGGCGCATTCACTTGTCCTATCTTGTTCAAAGGGACACTCTTGCAATAATTTATTAGCTACAAATAAACCGCAACCATTGTTGCGGAGAGCTGCGTCTCAATCTATTAATCTCCCTGCTTTAAATTCTGGAGATTTCTTTTTTTTTGAGTTTACTAAAAATGATTTGCACGAGAAAGAATGTGAAGAACAAAATGCAGAAGTTGAGAAAGAGGTTGATGAGCATTTTATTTCACGTAACACTCGTGCAGAAAACATTGATTCGGATGAAGAGGGGATGGCGCTGTTGCCATTCTTTAACTCTTATGTGAGTTTACACAGTTTTGGATACGGAGTATCTGACCCTTGTATTTATGACAATGATTATAGCAGTCCTTCAAATATACTTATGTGAAGGTCCGCATGTACATGTATTTTGAAATTGAGTGATTTTCATTTCAAGCAATGCTCTTACAATGGTACATTTTGCATTCTGCAGTAACCTTACTACCATTAGGTATTATTTATATATTTTTCCATTAAATTTTGTGGACATTGGAAGTAGTGGAAAAAGTGAGGATTGAATACGGCTGTACTGTATCCGTATATTTTGGGTTTTGACTCATAATTGGGTATACCGCCGTGCAATCTAGCCGAAAAAAATACGAAATCGTTTCTTAAAGTAAAATTATTTACCGCAAGAATTTGTTAGCAAGTGTCATTTTTTCTTTTTTTAAATCGAGGGCATTGACTGTTTGTGTAAGCTTATTCGCATTGCCTCTCAAATATTTTTGCTTGGATTTTCTGTAGAAGATTAGATATTAACTTACTTTCTGACTCTTCGATGTCATATTTACTTCTATCTTTTCTTTGTTGCATTCCTTCTCCTATTTAGTAAATTTTAGTATTTGATATGTAGAGATTAATCTGGACCTCTTCTCATTCTAACATTTGCTAAGATTGTGGGGATTTCCCGTCAGCATGAAAATTTGTGTGAACGGTTTAGCTAATGCGGTTGCTGCGTCATACTGTAGAATTCAGCATGCAATTGTGGCAAATCTAGATTGAGTATCTATTCCAAGATGATGCATATTTTTCATTTGAAGTATCACATATCACATGCGTGTCAGTAACCATTCCAACCTACTTCAACATTGGCAAAGGGTGTATAAGCGAAATACATTGTAAAGTAGGCTCTGAGATTAGATTTGCTATGATTTGCAAACATTTTTTATTCTGATTGTATCGATGAAAAGAGGTTATCCCATTAAAAGGATAAAATGAACGTGCATTCACCTTTGGTTTCATAAAAGTTGATCAATAGCTATTTTTATCATCTCCCGGGAAGTAATTTCTTTAAAATGGCACACGCGTGTAGATACAGATGCGAAAAGATGAGCTATTGACGGTTAGCTCATTCTACCTCCCATACATTTCTAGCCTTTAAGCCTGTGGTCCAAGTTGTTTAAGATTTTGGCTGTTAAAGAAAAGTTTACTGAATTCGAGTGAAACATTTTATAAATATTTTTGTAGAGAATGAATTAGATGCGATTATGTATATGCTAGCCTCAATTGAATAAAGGCAACGGCTTCAGTAGAGTTGATGCATTGAATCAACGGATGCTTTACAATACGCTTAATCCTAAAAGTAAATCTAATTTCATTCAACTTCTTTTAATCCTAAAACAACAAACCTTTATGGCAGCTCGAGTTTAATCGTGTTGTAACGTACATTTCTTCATGCGTAAGCGTTAGTATTATTATCATTGAGTAAAATTAGGTGATCATCTCCATGGGTGTGAAATACATAAAGCAAAGAAACAATGGGAATTAAAAACGGAAACTACTTATAATCTAACGGATAAATAAGATAACTAAAACGGTGAGGAAGATGACAGTGCTTGTTTTAACTGAGAAAATTTATTGCGGTTGAATTCCCTTGCCGCACAGTACATGGAGTAAGCATCTCGACCATTCATTTTAGGCTTCACTTTTGACAAGAAAATCAGTTCAACTGCGTAAAGAGCAACCGCATGTGTAACAGCTATTGCATGAGTTTAAAAATACTTTCCTTATTATATTAATGATCTTCTGCGTTCCTTACTTACATAGTAGAAAGAGGAAAGAAGCTTCCCCTCCCCTCTTCTTGTAGTGTATTTGCGAAATAGTCCTTTAGTAATCGTTTTTCTTTATTCTTTCACTTTA
Organism: Cardiosporidium cionae; assembly: GCA_015476325.1. Taxonomy (NCBI): domain Eukaryota; phylum Apicomplexa; class Aconoidasida; order Nephromycida; genus Cardiosporidium; species Cardiosporidium cionae. The sequence goes on along the minus strand of JADAQX010000128.1, from coordinate 56,664 downwards.
TTGTTCCACTTCCTGAAACTTTCTCTTCTGTATAAGTTTTTATATTTAGATTTTTCTCAACATGGCGTCATACGCAAGTAAGAAGAGTTTACGTGTAGAAGGCGGGTATAGTTAGAAAGGGAAGTAAACGCGTTTTCAAAGACAATAGTAGATAAGAGCAATGCTATCTTTCTCCTGTATTCCTAATCAGCGACCATGCTTTCATCCTTCTGTAGCATTCCCTTAAAGATTGTGCCTTTATCGCACCAATGCTTTGCTTTCAAGTTACTTTTTGGGAAATAGTCAAAATGTCTTAGCTCTCTCTTACTGCCCTTCCGTGCAATCTTATAAAGAAGAACCTTTTTAGAGAGAAATTAAAATGGAGGAAGCATGTCCCGGCGTACCCATTATTTTTTTTTGATGATGCCTACTTATCCTCAAGCTAAGATCACTTTTGAATCTAGTGGAAATCACTGTTTTTTGTTTGTATCGTAATAAAATCAGAAAAAGAGGGGTATAGCGATTTCAAAAGGGGCTCCACCTAGAATGCTAAGTGCCGATGTCGGGCAACTCTTATACAAGGAAATGAGAATTCTTGTCATTTGGTTTTTATCTATAAGAATGCGTACTTAAAATTTCTTCATTGCATTCTCGGTGCTGTACTTATTTCATTAATAATTAATGAAATTGCTTCACTTTATTTGCAGAGAAAGTAGAAGAGCCTGAAACCGAAAATAAGGATCTTCCCCAAGTTGGTCCTTTATCTGTTTTGGGAGAATGCGTTCGTGACAATGCACAAGTGTTGATAAATTGCCGAAATAATCGGAAATTATTGGCCCGTGTAAGTGAAATTCTTTCTGTTGAATATTTCTTATTCATCTTGTCATTTCTAATAGCGAGAAGTGCAAAGTATAGTTGCGAAGATTTATTTGCTGGCTGGTTTTACGTTTTTCTAGTGGAGTTTTTTTTAAAGATATGTTTTCTATTCGTATTAAGAGAAGGAAAAACTGAATTTTTGTAGTGCTTTTTTTCCGGAGCATTCTTCATCTTTCTTCCCCCTACCTCTTGTCTAAAATGTAAACTCTTTTCGTACGAGTTTATCCTTTGTTTAATAAATTGAGTAATGGTAGGGCTACTCTAAAGCTCAGTTCTTGTCCTCAGATTGAAGCAATGACATAGGGAAGAAATAAAATTTTTGTCTGAATTTCATGCCCGGAGCTTACCTTTCAGTAAACTTCAAGAAATAATTTATTCTTCGATTTTTTAGGTAAAATCATTTGATCGTCATTGCAACATGGTTTTGACGGATGTACGCGAAATGTGGACAGAAACATCTCGCGGAGGTGGAAAAAAGAAGCAAAAGCATGTCAACAAAGATCGCTATATCTCCAAACTTTTTCTCAGAGGGGATGCAGTAGTTATCGTTCTAAGAAATCCCAAATAAATGCCTGATAATATAAGGAATTTCTAATAATTCGTTTCCTACTCTCCCTTTGCTTCTTAATCGAAGGATTGTTTTAGAACAGAACTCTTCTAAATCGTCAATAAGGGTGTTTCTGTTGTTTAGCTTTGATGAATACGTGTGCTACTCTTTTTCTTTTTCTTCTTGCCACTTTCGTTTTGGTAGCGACAATTTTATTTATTTCTCCTTTTCTTTTCTCGCAATTCGTGAATGAAAAATGTTTCTTTTCTTTAGTTGTGTAGTACCTTATCAGTACGAGAGCTTAAATTCATTTTTTCTTTGTAGAACATGAAAGTGTTGAATCGTTTTACAAATATGAAAATGGTTTCACACTGTATCTTTGGGTGCTCGTATTAAAGAAAATAAGGAAATCATATCATCACCATCTCAAGTAATGCAGTATTATTCTGTAACCATTCAGAGATCAATTAATTCATTTGTGCTTCTACGCTTCCTTACAAGCATGGAGAACCGAATAACGTGACTTTTTGCTGCTGAAAATTTTCACTTATTGCTTAACGAGATTTAGGTTAGACAGAAGAAAGATGAGCTTTTGCATTCCATTTTTATTCTTACGCATTTTACTAGACATGCTGCACCATTATTCTTATGGAAATAATCGATTTAGCCACAAAAATTCAAGGCAATATAATTGTATTTTTTAAGCTCCCACTGTTGTTTTGACAGTTTCAATACATTGAACGACACATGCAGAATGTGTAGTGAACAATAAAGAAGTGGGGGGAAGCAAATTCATTCGTAAAAATTGCCTATTTCCCACTAGTAAGTATGGCAAAACACATTGACGGGTAGAGAATATGATGGAGGAATTTTACTTGTAAACAGGTCGAGACTATTCTTATACTTATTTTCTCTGCATTTTAGCGTGATACATATTTCATTTCTCTTTTGTAAAGGGAAACATAACTTTTATACTCGTAATTACTATCGATGTTCGAAATAATTACATTTTTGCGCGGAAATGCTTGGCCGAAAAATTTAATTTAATATAGCACAGAAAGACTTTTGGTTGAAATATCTCCTATGATGGACAAGTTGAATCCAATCGTCGTAGCTACTGATAATATGAAAATTTACTAAGCAGCTTTCATTTCAAATTTAATGAAATGAGTGTCTACTTTTGTCGTTGCAACTAAAAATTTGCAACAATTACATGGTCTCATCATTACGAATCGATACAGCATTGCGACTGAACAAACGAAATGATTTCTTTTCTGAGAGTAATAATCGTATCGCAGCAGTGCGGCGTAACCACATTATTTTATGCAAGTGTCTGCTTCATTTTATTTTCTGTATCGTAATTACCTTTTTAGCACATATTTATTTTTCTAAACTAGTCAAGGCAACAACATATCACAGTTTCCCCCCAAGTACTTCGTAGTAGAGCGAATTAAAACAAGCGAGCCGCGCAGCACCGCATCAATCGAAAACCGTAGCATTCTCCCCTGATGCGTTTCTATGAGATGCACTTATTTTACTTCCTTAGAAGTGGAGTAGAAAAATGATAGTTAAAAGAGATTCAAATCATAACATTTCATTCTTTTCATGCCGAGTAAATGAATGAAGAAGTGAATGCTTTTTCCCTTTCTTTGCTCATTTCTGCAGACAGTAAGTATTTCTAGTTTAAGGAATTATAGAAAGCGCCCTTTTTGTTAGCTAAACAGAAATAGACTATCTTTACGTCCTACCGCATAAAAGAATTATAATCAGTCAGAGGGGATAGAATATGACTTGCAAAATGTAGCTAGCACTAGGAAGCTCATAGAAAACATCACGTTCACGCTGAGACAATTTTTCTACTTTTGAAACACTTTCTAAACCTAGACATAGTAACGGGATCAAACTGTAGTATTTTTAGGTTTTGGCTTTAAATAGAACCAATACTTGCATCTACATATCACTTTTTTAGCACACCAATTCAAAATAATTTAGGAATGCAGCAATGACAAAAAATTATGCACAGCATTCGCATTAGTGAATTGCAGCACTGCTAATTAGTGAAATGGCATTTTACTATCCCATTATTTTATTAGAAAATGAAACAGCTGGCGTTTTTTTCCTGCCTTGAAGGAATGTATTTTCTAAAAATGTAGCCTGCTTCAGTTGAAAATGAAAACGATTTTTTGAGTGTGTATTACTTGAAGTGTGAAGCTAGGTTGCTAATTTAGTAGCGACTATTCGGCAAGTAGTTAGCACAAAACAAAAAGGAAATATCCATACTGGAAAAGGATATAATAATAATAAAACAAAGTATGAAATGTAACGATCATGAAGACTACTGTAGTACCTTCGGGAAAGCTACGCTGATTCTCAGTCAGTTAGCATTTGTTGGCAAACATTTTTGTACTCTATAAGATGTAAGAGTGACGCAAACAAATAGTATGAATTAAGTTAGAATAAAATTTCCTTTTTCATTGAAGTCTGAAAAAGGAAATTTTTTACGTCTCGGGTGCTTATACAAAACATTGCATATTATTATACTGATATAATTTTACTTGGAAATACGTAGAAACTATATTCAAGCATGTTTATTGTTACAATAGGAAAATCGTTCAATTTCAAGCAATATTACAATATGAACAGCAAATCATTTTTCGTCTCCAAAAATTTCGTTGATAATTAATGAAATCTAAGCGTGGTAACAAATTTCAGTAGATTCATTACGAAAATACTTTGCTAGGAAAAGTCCAACAAATACGAAGCAAACAAATCAAACTAAGGCAGCAATTGCGAACAAAGACAAGTTTTCTACTCTTAAAATTACGAATATTTTTTAAGATTTGCCGACATTATTAAAACGTGTAATTTCCTATCGTTCCCAAACGTAATGAAATACTCATCAAAAATTATTTTGCTTGTTGCTACAACCGTATTTGTTCAACATATTTAGAGGAACCAGGAATGTTGGAAATGTATGAGTGATTTATCCCATTGTTCACAGCCACATTGCGTTGATGAAATAGGTTCAAAGTGGTTAAAATTTGTGGGCAGAATGATTTCTTTACTTGTACAATGTAGAAGACTGGGGTAAAATATACACAGTAGATAAAAAAATCCCACGGATTATGCCTTTAAGAGAAGCTCTTACAATTAAATTAACTTTTTCCAATTTCTTTGTTTTTTTACTTCTAATCTTTTATGATGACAAGAATGGACTCTGGACAAATGAAAAAGTAGGTATAAGTGAAAATTTGTTAGTTTTGATGATCTAAGATGAAGGAAGAAAAGAAATCAACGGTGAGGATGATTGGATTGCATTTTATCTCCAATTATAAAATCTTACTTGATAAAATGCATGTAAACACTTCCCACGCGATGGAGTAGGGAACGCGAGGAGAATCTTCTGAAACCCTCACTTTAATTTTTAGAAGCTTCTGAAACCCTCACTTTAATTTTTAGAAGCTTCTGAAACCCTCACTTTAATTTTTAGAGAGCTAACATTCAATGACAAAAATTACTCTTCATTCAATTTTCCTGTTTTATTTTTCAAAAGCATACTAACATAAATGAAAGAAAATATACAGGAGCATCTGGCGCAATAAAAGGAAATGACGCTACTTTTTTTTCGCTTCTTATTGTCCACCACCACCCATAGATTTTCCAGCCTTTATAACTTCATCTACCAAAAGAAATTGTTCAGCTAAAGCGGGTGCAATCGAAAACAGCTGGCGCTTGACACGATAATTATCCCAAATTCCTGTGATAAAGTGACAAATTACGTTTTATGACAAAAAGATAAAGTAAAACAGAAGGATGTGCTAACGAAAGAAGACAAGGAAATGTGAATGTAGAACACCTTGCTATGATCCAACTGGAATGACAATGATATTTAAGGCACAAGGATAAAAGAAATCCGGGTCAACTCAAATGAGAGAAGCCACAAAAATTGACCCAAGAAGAAGAGATAAAGGACAACGGAGTGGATTAGACTATCAAAAAAACTATAATGGACGGAAATACAGAAAGAATAAACTAGGAGCAACCCAACTAACATAAGTGCAGCTTCCTTTAATCAAAATAAAAGAGGATTTCAAGAGTAAATCACCGTAAGTGAAGCAAGATACCAAAAAAAATCTGTAAGGCTATCCTACCCTTTCAATTCTCTTTTTCGACTAGTTTTCAATGCTCTCAACGTCCATATAGAGTAGGTGCTAGAGTCATACTTGGAAAATCAACACGTTTCATGGATTACCAAAATAAAATAATCCTTATGCTATTAAAAAGATCTCTCGGCTCGTAATTATAATATACCAAAAAAATATGTAACGGTGACAGTAACTCATCTTTTCTAATTGCAAATTTTAATAAACATCGCTAGCCATGTATCTGTTTAAGACAAGACTGTGCATGCTATAACTTATTCTTTCTACGTCTATCTTCCTGACCTGCAACGGAGGGACTAATGGGGTCACCGGTGAAAATATCCAGACCTACTGGTATTTCATTCTTTTCATATTCTTCCAAAAGTTTCAAGAGACAATCCTGAGAATCTAAACCAGAATTTTCTGCCAATATCTTGGGAACAATTAACAAAGATTCAGCAAAGACTTCAACTCCTAATTTCTGTTTCCCAGAGATCGTCTTTTTGAAATGCTAAGAAAATAAAACAAGATAAGAAACGAGTAGGATACAGGCGTACAAAATAGGATGAAATCAATAAAAATTAATAAAAAAAGAGAGAAATAAAAAGTAACAAACACCATGAATACTGGAAGGAAACGAAAGGATATATTCACTCAAAAAATTACAGCAGTTTTGCCAATCCTTGCATCAATCAAAGACTTCTCTTCACTTCTAGAAAACCTCAAAAATCCAAGAATCCATGCGTTCTCCCGAATCTCTTTGTTCAATTTTTTTCCAAATTTTGATTATTTCATTTCCTTCACTTTCAAACTACCTGCAATTTGGAATAAGCTGCTATTTCAAAGGCACCTGCACCAGGTAAAAGTGATTTATCTTCAATGACATTTTTCACAGCTCGAAGCCCATCACGAATGGCATCTTTTATCTGGAGAAAACAAGAAACAAAACGATAGAGGCAAAAATGCATATTTTGGCGAGAAAAAGATAGGCGGCCATACACTGAGGCAGTAGATAGCAAAACGTCTACAGAGGTGTCAGAAATGCATGCCTCTATTAATAAGAAGATACTCTATGATTCCCAGTCTATATATACAAAATCATCTCTAGCCTCCTAATAGCGAAGAAATATGTTCTTTTAATGTTTTTAGAAACGTCATAGAATACTTGCAAAAAGTCTGTGGAAACCCACTCTCTCTCCTTTCTACACATAAACTTAGAAAATGGAGTATCCACTAAAGCCACACAGGGATAGAAATCACACAGCTTAAACATGCAGAGAAAAGTCTTACTTGAGCAATACTATGATCATTGGGTCCTTTAATAAGGATAGAACACGAAGAAGGATTCTTCACATCTTCCACAAATGTAAATTTGTCTTCTCCCAAAACTTCTTCATATACAAGTCCTGCGTAACCCAAGTCTGCCTCTGTGAGATTATTCAATGAATTGACAGCATTTCCACCACAACAGAGTGTCAAGCGTTCCATATTTCGTCGTTTGATCTAACAAATCCAAAGCATAGAAGTAAAAATAAAGGATTAAAAAAACAAACACTCTCAAATACAATATAAACACATGTAATATCCTCATAAGAATACAAAGAAGAGGATACAAACCAACAGGTATATCTCCTTTGTAAGCCTACATCACGATTTTGACAGGAGAGAGGATTGCATGCAAGGCTATCTTCCAAATGTATTCATGATAGACCTACTCCTTTTATAAAACAAAGACTAAATTTTTCTCAGTCTCTAAAAACCGTTAACATGTTTTATCTATACATCCAGTGTGTTTTAAAAAAATATATATAAAAACGAGAAACCCGTGTGTCCTCCTCTTCAATATATAAAATACTATTTCTTTTTTGCTCTGTATATCCCCTTCTGTCTATGTGTTTTTTTTTTCCATTATTATAGAAAAAATTATAGGCACACCCATTCGATGAATAAAAAATGAACAAAAGGATTAAAATTCTCCTTGAGATATCCCTCCAAAATTATCTTCAACATTACCCGCCTTAAAGCCATGATACCCTCTTTAGCAAGCATATCCAATGCAGGAGGATCAATTCCTTTCAGATTGAGGACAATCATAGTACGCTTATTCTCAGGTGTACAAAGCTATATAAAAAAATAAAATAAAAATAAAAGAGTGTTCCTCTTTTATAGGAAATCTTGTACAGTGCAATTGGATAAAAAAGGTAAAGAAATGTGTTTGGAGCATTCCATCAAAAGCACAAGAAGAAATATCGTCTTTAAATTTGTGGAGATAAAGAGGATAGGAAATGTATTCATTAAGGATACAATTTCTCTTGAAAATAAATATTTTTAAGAGAGTTTTCTGTAACCCTGTTTTAATATAGACTGGATACAGTCTTAAGGAAATTTTCACCTCTCTTTTACTAGGTTTCATCGGATGGCATATAAATAGAGTGTATCGATTCTAACTATAAAATCTTGCTTTGATTTACCAATCGCTTCAATTCTAAGATTTTTCGAACTTTATTATCCGTAAATTCTCTTTCTGCTTCTACGAGACGTTCTCTCATGTCTGCATTGGAATAGAAAAATCCAGAATTCACTTCAGATTTTTCATATTCCAAGGAAACATTGCAGGTCAAGATGTAACAATTTCTTAAAGATTTTGGCATATCCGGATGACGGCAGCCATGATCAAGAACCATTCCCTAAACAAATACACATACACAATACCATGAGAAAGAAGTACCACTCTACGTCTATAATCCTTTCGTTTCTTTGCCTTTTGCAATTCTGAAGGAATCATTCTGCTCAAAAAACTGAGAAATTTGATTATTTTCTACAGGATCCACTCGTTCTATCGCTCTATCTTCTCTAGTTATACGTTTCACACATTCTATTTTATCTCTATAATCCTGTGTGGGATACAGCAGTCTTTTAAGGCTATTTCTAATACGAATCCTGCTTCTCTCGGTATCTATTGAACACACTCTCTCTCTCTCTTTTCTATTTCCACACATAAGAAACACTCTATATTTCCATAATTTAAACAAAACTGCACAGCCTGTTTCATCCTATTGACACTCACTAGTTGATAATCACACACTTTCTCCCTTTTTGTATTTCATCTAAATCCAAATCCTTGCTAGTAGTAGGATTCAAAACTCTTCCATAGAGGCATAGAACACCACCCTTTCTATCCTATGGGAAACACTCTTATAAAAGCTAGAAAATACAAAAATATTTGCTCCTCCTTGTATACTTCCATCTTCTATGCCTTTGAAATTCTTACTCGAACAAGCCGGGTGTCATTCACCAAACGATGCTTCATGTGCAAAACTTCCACCATAAAGAGATCCAAAGCTTTCTCTGGATTATAAATAGTGCCTACAGCATCCACGACAATTTCAGTCAATGAATCCGCCATTTTTTCCGTTAATTTTGTACGAAGGGATGTTCGAGCCACATTGAAGAGAACTTCTCGATTAGACAGCAAATCACCAGTAAAAGGAACTTTTAACTAATTAAAAACAGATTCAAACATATAATAAAAGCATAGGAAAGAGATTCTATAGAAAACAATGAAAAAAATTCACTCTGAAACGTTTTTTATAAAAGTATCTCTATTTATTATTGAGTATCCCATCGCTCATTGGACTTCTGTTGTCGCTTCAAAAAATAGGATTTTTTGCTTTTCCTTCTACTCTGACGGCAGTGTTCAGAAAAGAAAACTATGAAGCAGGAAAATACGATTATACTTTCCTTCTCATTCTCGTTTTGACATAGAGAGCATAAGGTATGTCTCTCATTGTGATTGAAATTAAAACTATTACTTTCAGAGAGAATCCTTGTCAAAGTTTTTTTTATTTTTCAATGGATGAACATTCATAGTATTAGACGTATAAACGTCTTACCTATCCAAATTTACTCAATCTTTTCGATAAATCAAAAGCGAATATGCAGCACTTGTTCTTTCTCCTCTAAAAAAAAATTCAAAATTGCCACACTGAGCATAGCACTCTTAGCAGCATAGAACACACGTGCCAAAATGTTTACACTCTAAGGAGATGAAAGCAACTCCTTTGATAGAAAAAGCAAACAATACGTGACATACCTCATCTAATATACGAAAAACTTCCGAGCGAGCAAGATCAAATCCATCGCAAAGTATACGGGGATGAACACCATCAACAATATATTTCTCACTCAATTTCATCAATTCTCCAATAACTAAAACATTAGTGGTAGTTCCATCGCCAGTCATATCATCCTGAGCCGTGGATGCGCGAGCAATCATAGCAGCAGTAGGATGTTGAAATTGCATCTCATGAAGGAGTACATTTCCTGAATGTTTGAAAAAAAGAAAAGTAAAAACTTAAGAATGAGAGAAGTATCCTCGCTTTTTTCATTCGGGCCGAAATCAAGCAACCGAAGGAAAGATACTAAATATCATATACAAAATGCAAGTAAAATTAAAAAGAAGAGAATGCTGTGTTACCATTGAGAAACCTCTAAGCATTGTAAGTGGAGTCAAATGGATTTTTTCAAACGGAAAAAAGGTCAAAAAGTGCAGAATTATTTCTCTAAACACTCGTATAAGCTTCCCCTTTGAAACAATTTCCATCCCTATTTTGCAATTTTTCATTTTACCATCTTTCGTGAGCTTAATTTGCCCACCGCCTCCAACCAACATTTTCATCGTCCCGCGTGGACCCAAATTAGATTTCAAAACATCTTGTAAACCCTTGGCAGCAGAAACGTTAGCACTCAATGCTGTTAAGGTACGCAAAACATCGGATTTTGCGTTAAGTATAGAGATAGCCATATCGCACAACGAATTTGTGAGCTAGCAATACTATATAGAAGAAAGAAGATGAAAAACCAGATATATGAGTCGAGTCAGTTTAACCTAAGGGTTTATGCATAGGCAAAAAGAAGTACAGAAGAATGAGAAAGGAAAGAAATAGGCAGATGAGCTAAGTGTGCGAATGATACAGTAAATAAATTCAGTAAAGAACAAATTGGAGTTTGGATCGATAATCAATCGAGTCTTAATTCAGCTCTTTAAGAACAGGGGAAATCGAATCGTAGCCTTTGTCCGGGCAATTCAAAGTAGCAACATCCAAAAATACCACGCTGAAATCTAAAAACTCATCCAAAGAAAAAACTCGCTTAGGGACGGAAACAAAAGAAGAACGATCCGTTCAATGATTTTGGCCTTCTTCACTGTCCTTGCTTGACATCTACGCAATGTCAAACGCATTACCCGATCTACGCTATCCCGCCAGCTCAGCTAAAGGAGTTGGTGAATTCACATTCTACATGTAAGACGAAGCGGCTCACGCAATAGTGTTAACTTTTTCATGATCGAAATATATAGCATTAAAACGCTTTTCGTCCATTAAAAAAATTTCAATAGGAAGGGTTACATACTTAAGTTTCTATTATATTCATTATGGAGCATCTATTTGAATTGTTTTGTGTTCTTTAATAATATATTACAATTCTTTAATGTTCTTTTAATAATAGTTTAGTCGGTTCAAATTTTTTTCTCTTATATACACTAGTTAATGGAGAAATCATAAGCAACACTCCCATCTTTTCAGAAATTTTTCCAGCATGTCGACTTCATACTCTTTCTACCGCGTTTGATAATTAGATTAATCAGAATTCGAAATTTTTTGCTGGGGAAAAAGTAGCTTTCGTTACGGCATGCGACGGTTTCAGTACTATCAGCATTTCTCGTTTTAACATTGCACAATTGAAATCGATTGTGCAATGTTAAAACGGTGGATCTACTTGGTAAAATTGAATAGGAAAACAAAAATGCCATTTCATTTTTTATTGAAATAAAATATTTTACTTCAGTAGGCAGATAAAAACATCCTTTATCATTCCAAGCAGAACTTACGAGCAGTAACACAGCAATTGCCGCACAAAAATTACTAGCTATAAATTGATATATTTTTTTGCTGGATTGAATGAATTGGTTTCTTCTATGGAACGGTTAATACTTAATAAAACATATTCACACATTATTAACCATAATTTTGTAGCAAATTGATTTGCAAAAACAGTATAATTAACTCCCTCGTTTCATAAAAAAACAAAAATATGGTAAACTTTTCCTTTCTACAAATTTAGAATGCCGTTAGCTCAAGCAGTGCGTGGGTTATACTGTAGAAGCAGAAACATAATTTAACATGCTTGTATTTACTTTATCGTCCACTAAAATGCATCTGCTAAATTGTAATTTGTCATATTTTCAATCACATAGATGCCTCCAGTATTTTCAATGCTCAAAAAAATAAAAACGATTTTGCTAAATTGCTTGTATCAATTAGTATTTTTTATGTAAAAGTAGCACTGAAGTAAAAATAGCAGTAGTATGAGTTGTATCTGCGTAAAAGTGAAGCGGAGAGTTTTTCAGTTTAAAACTACATATCATCCTCTCTTTCTCATTGAAGAGAAATTTCAGCTGAAAAAAATTACTCTTCTTGCAGTACTCACATACCTACAGATCTGTGTAATTTTACCAGATGTTTTTGCTACTTTTAACAGCTATGATCAATGAATGGCAAAAGTTGTCAGCAATTAAACAGATTAAGTAAATATCCATTTTAAAGAGATTTGCGGTTACAGAAGACTTATACCGTAATTGGAAAAAATCTTCAAGGCTTGTATTACATAGAAAATAGGAAAAATAATTGCAGAACCGGATTGTAAAATATAACTAGGCCTTTACGTTGAGGATAGTTGGTTAGAATATGTTCGACATAAAAAGGGAAAGGAGGCTTTTCATGATAGTCCGCATATCACAATTTAATTCCAGTGACCAGGGATTCGTAAAGCATATCAACATTTTTTCAAAACTACGTTAATCAAAATTGGATAATAAAAAGCTGCGCAAATCGCATTTCAAGCGTTGCTGAGGATTGATACTTTTGTTTAATTTGAAAAATACACGGGAGAAAAAACATACAACATAATGAAAAATACGGTTAGAGAGGGTTGCTCTGCCGAGTTATGAAAATTACAAAAAGTTGTATCTACAGTAATACATATCCATAAAGCGGCGTAAAGTTTTTTCAGTACTTAAAAAAAATCCATTTAGATTACAGATATCTTATAAACGGAGTTAACATTCTATAGGAATTATCTGAGGAATCAAAAATCTTGATTGGTTAGACGATATATAGACAAGGCCAGGTAGTTGTTCTACTACTATAATTTAGCTTTTCACAAAATGTGAGCCTTATAACACAACGTACAAACCTTTTTGCCTTGAGAAATCAAAGACTTACAGTTTCTCGATGGAAAAAGAAAGCTACAAGGAAAAATTACACGTTACATTGTGTTGGTAAAATAAAAAGTTTAAAAAAGCATCATTGAGAACCATAGAGGAGACGAAATTTAGGCTGCCAATGGAAACTATGGTAATATTCGACGATGGAGATTCATTGCAGCATCAGAGAGTATGATTTCGAGTTTTCTTACAGCACAAAAAAATGCATCATGGCCAGTTTGAAGGATTTATGTTAATCAGGGATATATAGAGCGCAATATTTAACATATGGCTGTTACGTGATCCTCAGAATAGACTTACAAAAGCTACTTATATTTTGAATATTACAATGAATGGCTTTAAGATTTTTTAAACATAAGAGGGTTCATACATTGAAGATTGTACAAATTCATATGTGTTGTGTGGTTTGTCTATACAAGCAAGGCCTTCATTGAAAGCACAGTCTAAGACAGCTGTTGCAATAGAGATCGAAATAGCACGTGCTCGATCTAGGCAAGGGTATATGGACCCTGCTGCCTTCTCTTCCTATGAAAAAGTATATACAAAAATAAAACGGGTGAACATCCATTTTAACAAAGCAGCCAAATGTGAAAAATACTCTGCTTTAGTACTTTCCATGTAGATATACATCTTCTTTGCCAAAAATAAATCCTCTATTCTCTTCTCTAGATAGAGTGAAACTTACTTTGACCATTCTCCATCTCAACCAAAATAATTCAAAGTAGCACTATAAACAACCCCAAGGCAATGCATACCAGAGAAAAAAACTTAAAAACAGCAATAGGAAGTGGAATTTTGCCAAAATAGCATCCACTGAAGCAGTAAATAATGAAATACTCTCCATCTTCTCAAACTAGTAAACACAAAACAGTTTTCAGAATCACCTTTAAAGTTCACTGGACCCTCTTCTACACCCTCGTTAAATTCTTTATCATTCCATTGCATGAAATAAATACACACATGCTTTTTTCCTGTAATCAAATACTTTAATGAAGCTTATAAAATTATCTTTCAATGTAGAAGAATCTTACAATCGATACAGTATCAGCTAATGCAATAGAAGCAGCGGTTATCATATTCGGTGAAACGCGTTTGCATCTTCCCAACCAGGCACCAAAACCTAAGCCAGGAAAGATATACATATTATTTCCTTGAGAAGGAAGGAATGTTTTGCCTTTATAATGGACAAGAGGAAAAGGAGAACCAGAAGCAAACACACAACGGCCATCTGTATGCGTATAAGCCATTTCAGCGCTACATTCAGATTTCCTGCCATATAAAATATACATTGTATCGTGTCAAACAACAGGTTAAGAATCCTGGTTTAAGAGAAGATTATCATTTTATGATTCTAAAGAACATACTATATGTGTTAGAGAATACTCCTATTATTATGAAAGTGTTTGCAAATTTAATAGATTTTCTTTTTTCAATCTTTCACCTACGCCTATCTCTACACACAGGCACAGGGAGAATCTAAGTGGAGAAGAATACGAATCAAGTGTTTTACAATGTGATAGACTGTAAAGAATACGATTCCCAAAGTATAAATACATTAAAGAAAAAGAAAAAACTACTAAAAATTGCTCCAAAATCCTTTTAAAATACATTTCACTCTAAAAAAATAGTTGAATCCACTTCAAATTTTCTATAAAAAAAAAGAGAATAAGCCTCTACAAGAGGTGTTTACTCACGTTGTAGGATTAGAAAGAGAGAAGATAACGGGATGATCATTTACTTCTGCCATACACATTAAAACTTCTTTCGAAAATGCACCGGATTGGCCAGATAATCCAATGAGAACGGTAGGCTGGATGAACTGGATAATATCCAATAAATCTTTATAATTATTTGTAATATCTTTTCGAGCATAAGGAATCTTAAAATCTGGAAGTATATCACCACGATGTGCTGTCACAAGACCTCTAGAATCTACCAGATAGAATATACTGTAGAAAGAAAGTAAAAAACATAAAAATCCAAATATTAAATATATATCAAATAGCCAACGTGTTATGCTGTAAACGGTATCCAATTTTCATTCATCGCGACGTTAAAGAAATTGAGATAGGATGAAATGAAGGGCATTTTTAGAGGGCAGAAAGGATAAGTAGGAATAGAGAGAGAGAGATGAGAGAGAGAGATGAGAGAGAGAGAGAAAGAGATGAGAGAGAGAGAAAGAGATGAGAGAGAGAGAAAGAGATGAGAGAGAGATGAGAGAAAGAGAGAGAGAGATGAGAGAAAGAGAGAGAGAGATGAGAGAGAGGGAGATGAGAGAGAGAGAGAGATGAGAGAGATGAGAGAGATGAGAGAGAGAGAGAGAGATGAGAGAGAGAGAGAGATGACAGAGAGAAAGAGAAGAGAGAGAAAGAGATGAGAGAGAGTGAGAAATAGATGAGAGAGAGAGAGAAATAGATGAGAGAGAGAGAGATGAGAGAGATGAGAGAGAGAGAGATGAGAGAGAAAGAGAAGAGAAAGAGAAGAGAAAGAGAAGAGAAAGAGAGAGAAAGAGAAGAGAAAGAGAGAGAAAGAGAAGAGAAAGAGAAGAGAAAGAGAGAGAAAGAGAGAGAAAGAGAGAGAAAGAGAAGAGAGAGAAAGAGAAGAGAGAGAAAGAGAGAGAGAAAGAGAGAGAAAGAGATGAGAGAAAGAAAGAAAGAGAAATAAAATACTCTTTGCAATTCATTTTCCTTCTCTTTGTGATACTCTCCTCTACTTTTCTTCTACATTCTATGAAAACATCTCATAGAATAGACTATCTCTACGAATATTTATTTTCATTTCCTGTAGATT
Source organism: Cardiosporidium cionae (assembly GCA_015476325.1). Lineage (NCBI taxonomy): Eukaryota > Apicomplexa > Aconoidasida > Nephromycida > Cardiosporidium > Cardiosporidium cionae. The sequence continues at coordinate 41,045 of JADAQX010000128.1, read as the reverse complement.
CTCCTCCTCCTCCAAACAATTTTCCAAAGTACTTACTTTGTACATTCTTCTGCAGTGAAATTGTAACGTATTGTCAAAAGATGACTTATTTGAGTTGCTACACCAATAGCTGCAGAACCACTCCCATATAAAACAATTTTCAATGATTTTATATTCATATCGACGAGAGAGATAGCATTCATCAATCCAGCAGCCACGACAGCACCCGTTCCCTATCAAATATCACAAGAAGAGGAGAAATATATCCAAAGAAATATTCCTAGTAGAGTTTTATAAGATAAAAAGTAAAAACTAGTCCTTGTGAAGTTTGTATAAAGGGTGATGCTTTTTTCTTCATAAATATATTTTTCATAGAGAAAACAAAAAATTATATTCAGAGTGTATAAAGGGACTACTTATAGGAAATAAAAAAAGTAAAGAATTCGATAAATTCATAAAGAAGAAGAAGAAGTCATCGTAAGCCTTACTTCTTATAGGAAATACTCTCTATATAGAATCTTCTCTAAATGGAATAGACTTTTTAACATATTTCTTTTCATATAGCCAATGTATAACTTGATGCCATTTTCAAAGAGGGAAACATTAAAAGTTTTATTAGATAGAGTGGTTTATTTATAATAATACTATAATATAATAATATAGATCTAATAAAGAATCAAGAGAATATTCTCACAATGAAAGAAGGAGAGGAAGCAGTCGATAGAGTTAGAGATTATTACTATACAAGTTATTTCACACAGCCTATCTAATCTTTTTTAAAGACCACACACCCTCTCCTTAGAAACCTTTTTCTCTCTCTCCCCCCTTTCTCTCTCATCTCTCTACTCTCTTTCTCTCTCTCATCTCTCTACTCTCTTTCTCTCTCTCATCTCTCTACTCTCTTTCTCTCTCTCATCTCTCCTCCCTTTCTCTCTCATCTCTCTTCCCTTTCTCTCTCATCTCTCTCTACTCTCCTCCCTTTCTCTCTCATCTCTCTACTCTCTCATCTCTCCCCCCTTTCTCTCTCTCTTTCTCTCTACTCTGTCTCTCCCTCTCTCTCTAAAAACCACGGAGAAACATCCTCAAAAATATCAACACTCTTCGAAAATTTTTTTTTTTTCCACAAAATTACTTGAAAAAAAATTAATTTTAAATGCATCAACGGCTTCTATTTTCAAAAAAATATACAGAAATCCACATATCTCTCTTTCCTCCTCCTCCTCCTCCTCTGCATTCAAATGTATTTCAATGCTTTCTAATCTCATTTTCTACTACATTTTGTTTGCATATGGACAGAAATATACTTGAATGTCATCATTAAAACATAAAAGTTTCTTTTCATAACGATTTAGCAATTCAAAACAATGATCATTAGAAATATCTTCAAATTGCACAAGACAATAGGGCCATCGTTTTTTTACAGCCATGAGGAATGTATCCACTAATTTAAAATAAGATACATCGTCTAGCCTTTCATGATTTTCTCCCAAGTAAAATGGATCCTGCAGAGAGAGAGAATATTTTGAAAAAGAAGAAGAAGAAGAGAAAAATTGAAAGGTGAACCAAGAAAGGGATGTAGTTAAGTTTTACTGCTTCTTACTTTCCACTTTGTAATGAAAAGATGATTAAGAAAGAGTTCTCCTTGTAGGATATTTTTTAAGAGTGAAAATGTAGAAGCTAATCGTTGAAAATTCTCATTTGAGTAGAAAAAATGTACTCTCTCTGTAGTAGAAATTCACTTTTTCAAGGGGAGGCGAGATTTTAATAAAAATAGAAATAAAGGGGAGGAAGAAGAAGAAGAAGAAAAAACCACGGTGTATGTACACACAAGAGAGGAGAGAAAAATTTCTTCACAAAAAATAACTTTACATTCTTTTTTTAATAATTGAGAAATAGACACACTTTTAATAGTATTTTATTATTCGTTCCAGTATCCAAAATAACAGGAAGTGTCGTCATAGGATGAAATCCACCCGCACACACATAGAGAGATAGTTTTCCAACTGAATGAGAATATATAAAGAAAAAAAAAGAAGAGAGAAAGAGAAATCTCTATAAAAGAAAAAAAAAAGAGAGAAAGAGAGAGAGAAATCTCTATAAAAGAAAAAAAAAAGAGAGAAAGAGAAATCACTATAAAAGAAAAGAGAGAGAGAAATCACTATAAAAGAAAAGAGAGAGAGAGAGAGAAATCTCTATAGAAGAAAAAGTGTTACAGTAGGAAAACAAAGCAAACAGAAAAAGTTAAAAAAGAGGCAAAATAAACTTTTTAGTAAGAAAAATTGCATGAATTGAAGAATGCTAATCAAAACAAACAAAAAACATCAAAAGAATCCTCTGCAGAGGTCAAAGTGTACACTTTTGTCCACAAAATGAATTCATTTCTAATAAGAAAATTTGTTAATAAAACCATACTCGGTATGCCCATGCCATTGGCTCCTAAATCTCCTAATCCAAGAATACGAGAGCCATCAGAAACAACAATAACAGAAACCTGCTAAAAGAAGAGAAGTAGAAGATGTTTGTAAAAAGATAGAAGTAGACATCTTTCAAAGGAAATAGAAAACATTCTTTCAGAGATAGAAGAGTAGTAGAAGAAGAAGAAAAAAAATGGAATTCTCATAAATATTAGCAGAAAATACAAACGGGTGGATGTTTTGGCTTCATGTTTTTGTTTTCAGTTGCATTTTGTTTAAATTGAATATATATATTCCATTTCCTTGTGAAGAGATTTAAAATAGAGACAGTTTGCTTTTCATGTAAAAAATGGATAATTTCAGCCAGTTTTCAAAGAGAGAAATTTTATCATGAAATGAAATACGTCTGGAAAAACAAAAAAAGGAATCCTATTTCTGAGAACTCCGTTTTTATATCGTTTTAAAGTTGGGATTTTGTTTTACAAAAAAAAAGAGAGAGAGATGAGTTGAGAGAGAGGGGGAGATTTGAGATGAATTGAGAGAGATGAATTGAGAGAGAGATGAGTTGAGAGAGAGATGCATTGAGAGAGAAACTATACAAATGCGGAGGAGTACTATTCATAAAGGATTATACATAAAAAATAATTGAGCACGGATAGCACATTTTATCCTCTTTTTCAGACATGTTTTCATTTTAGTACTTCTATAGTAGTTTAAACATATTTCTCGTATACTACAGCATAGAAAAAATTTAAATAAAATGAATGACTTTATCTAAATCATTGGTTTTCCAATTAGAGAGCATCTCATCGACATATGGAATATCTGAATAACGAAAGTACATTCCTGAAGCCGAACGAAATTGAAGACCAAATTCCACACATGCTTGACCAACAGTGGGAGTGTAAATAAAAGGAAGGAGTTCTTCCATATGCACCATCATCAACTAAAGCAAAACACAGAGCTTGAGTATACGTAAACATAGACTTCCGAAAATCTACTCATTAACGCAGGCAAAACGAAGAATGAAATTTCCTTAGTCATTCATTTAAAGCAGTTTGTATCCACAGTGTATACAACAGGTAAAGACTAGAAATTTCAGCAGGTACAATGAAAAAAAGTTTTGGAAAGCAGGCTTTAACAAAAAGAGAGACTGGACAAGATAGCATTAAATAGCATTACACACTTCACGTAGAATGTTTGGACGGTATTTTTCTTGAAAGGGAAACAAAAAGTATTCAGGAATAGAGGCAAACACAAACTATGCACTTAGTAGGTTCGATACTGGGTGAGAACGCACTCTTTAAAATTTTGCTTTTTAAACAGCAAAGCAATTCTTCTCAAGACAACTTTTACTACATACTCTAAAAAGTCTTAAAAACGTTGGAATCTACCTTATAAAAAACTGTTTCGTTTCTATCCTTCAAGCTAGAAAGATAAATGTACTTTGCCATTGGCGTATCCATACTGCGGCAGTGATTCAAGCAGCGGGCTACTTGCGTTGAAATATCTTCTATGGCGGCTGAAAACATTTTGAAGCACCGGTTATACCCGCTAAAATTTTATTATCTATCCCTCAGTCATAGAAGTCTATGTACAAAACATTTCGGCCAGGAAAAAAATCGCATCCTCCCTCTCGTAACTTATGATAAATCGAATAATGCCTGCTGAAATTTACAAAACAGAAAGCTGCATTACCCTGTACAAAAGTTCACTTCACATTGCTTCAATGTATTATCCAGCAAAAAAACAATTTTTTTACTTTGCAAACAAATGCGAGAACCAATGAATTCATTAATTTTCAGTTAAGGAGCAAATTTCAACATTTCACTCTGCAACTTCAGAAAAGCCCCTTAAACTCCAAGGCAATCAAACATTGAAAGTTCCGCACCCGGTAAAAGTCCTCTAAGACGAAATTTTTCTCTTTCTTCATTGCTAAAAGCAGTAGATTTTGTAAAATGTTTGTTCAATAACAAATTCGAGGGATCCGAAAAAAGGGAAAAATTTGCTGGTGCATGAAGATTTTTAGCAACCAAATGCTCAGACAAAGGGGAACGCATTGTGTTGCTTAGCGTATTAGAGCTCGAAGAGGAAGCGGAAACACTTCTGTTTTCCATTTTAGTGCAAAAGATGAGTGCGTCAGCTTGAATAAGTTGGATTATGTAACTCTGTCAAGGAAAATATATATCTTTTCCACGATTACTAGCTGTTAATTAATAGTGAGCATGAAAAGAAAGAACGTAGAATAAAATACAATAGAGGCCTACTATTCTTCTGTTTTATTCGAAGAAATCAATTTTCAGTATATATGTGAGTACAAGCTCTTCTTTGGAGGGAATAGTGGGGGCTAACAATGGAGGGGACAAGCGGTACTTCGTGTTATACTGGAAGTTGCAATTAAATTGTTATCCGTTTAAGCTGAATTTTACCGGTTCCATTGCTGCTGTCCCTAACATGTGTCAATTAACGTGCTTTCAGTTTTTTTGTTATTCCGATTTCCACAGTTTCCTTTTCCCACTTTAAAAACGTTGAAAGTTTCCAGATTAAGACTTGATTTACTAGTTTTTTAAGAATATTACGATTTTGGGTAAAAAATTATGGGCACCGAGTGGTAACAGGTTTTTTTCCTGTGCATCCTTGAATTGCGCGAGTAAAGTATAAAAATTTCTGTGCTACCATGCTAAAATATTCATTCTTAGTAATACCCAAGTATTTTGAATTTTCTGAAATTTCACTTGTGAATCTTAAGTATAGTGGGAATATGTAGAAAAATGCTTGCTTAGCCATAACATATTCCGACAGTATTAGAAACGAATGGAATGATCTCTATTGTAATTGTTAAAGCAAAAGAAAAGAATTAGGGAAGTATCAAATTACGGAAAAGACAAATTCAATCTACGGATCTCAGTTGTGATTTTCTTGTCAATTTATTGTTTCAATATAAATAAAATACCTTGCTACTTAAAAAAGTCTAAAAGTAACGCTCATGTATTTATTCATTTGATGCGGTGACAGTCTCCTAAGTGCTCGATTACTGCTTTACTGATTTACTTGCTAATTATTTTATGGTAGTGCCACACTTGCTTTTGCATCATCCTAAAAAGCATCTTCTAAACAATGAAACAGTAGGAATAGCATACTGACTTGCTCGATGACTCTACGTGTAAGTTATATTCTCTCTAAGAAATTTTCACTATTGCAGCGCACGGAAATAAGTTGTGAAGTATCAATTCGGCTAGATCAGCTGTAACAATGGTACCGCTCTGTTGCGGAATACCCACCTTTCTTGTCATCTGATCGATTATTTTATTTTTATTAATTATTGTTTCATTTACCAGAATTACATTTTTAGTACATAGTTATTTTCTCTAAACTAATTAAGCCAACAACTCGCAGTTTTTCTCCAAGGGTACATAAAGCGGTGTAATATCATCAAGTCGCACAACATCGCAGCAATCGAAATACAACACTTCCTCCCGATGTTCCCCGCAATCAAGATGCACTTATTTTTATATCCTTGAGGAGAATAGAGTAGCAATAGCGTAGAGTTTCAGATTATTCTTTTCTTGTAGCGTAGATGAATGAAGAAGTGAATGGTTTGTCCTATTTCCCTACTTATTTCTGCAAACAGTAATTAATAGCGTATAGGAAGTTTTATGTTTCATTTTACAAAATCAGAGAAAACCCCCTCCTTATAGACATTTAACATCCTACAACATAAAGAACTATAATCAGCCGAAGTCTATAAAAACACGACTGGCAGAACGTGACTAATTCTGGTAAGGACAACTCACAGAAAACACCACGTTCACATCGGCATTGCTATATTCTGAATATAAGAGTATATATCTTGGACCATCCTACATAAAATTTTATCTAAATATTCACGCTGAAGCCATCGCTACGCTCAAAAAAGGTAGCCACTATTTGGATTAAAGAGTACGCTGCTTTAAGAATAAAAAGATTTTCCACTAAAAATTATGTGAAATAATGAGAAACAAAATAAATTGCAGCGAGTACAACTTGCCATTTCCACACTATGTATTTGCTACGTATATTTCCCATTTCCATACAAATATTCGCCACCAAAAAGTAATTCGCTTATCTATTGCCGCTGCAGGGACGACGGTTGAAAAATGAAATTCAGTGTGTATACAAAAGGATGCAAATAAATAAGCGCATAAAATAACCTTCAAAACAGCTTTATCAAGTTTATGCTACCATCCATAAAGTGATTTCAGTATCATAAAATCGAATAAAAAACCAATATGTATGCCGCAACATCTTCTCTTCACATTATTCAATTGAGAAATTCTTCGATTTCGTGCTTCTAGCATGCATTAGAGTCCTGGCCGACTAAATTTTACCGTCTTCTACTTAATAATATCTTTTCATACATATTTCAGTATGGAAGAAATAATATCGTTACAGTTGTGCGATAAATTTGAGTAAATCTTTGTAGATTCTTTACGAACTCATCGTATTTCTTCAGAAATAAGAAATTATACTCAAGGAATACCTTAAAAAAATACAGTTTCACAGCTGCATCTATTTATCATTTAAATTCAAACTAAGCAAAAAAGATTCTTAATCCGAGTATTGCATAAATTATCAAATAGTTACAGGCGTTGTGAACGTGGCGTTTTCTGTGAGTTGCTCTAACGAGAATTGGTCACGCTCTGCCAGTCGTATACTAAAGACTTCGGCTGAAATAGTTCTTTCAAGTAATAGAATATTAAATAGGTTGATTCTCCTAATTTCGTAAGGAGGGTATTTTTCTAGTTCGCATAATAAAACATAAACTTATTCTACGCTAATAATTACTGTTTGCGGAACTAAATAAAAGAGTAGAAAAATAGAGTAGTCACTCCTTCCTGAATCTACTTACAACAAAAAGAACCTAAGAATACTTATTATTTTTTAACTCTCCGTTATTGTTACCCTCTCGTTCTCTCCCTCAAAGGTGTAGAAATAAGTGCATCTTAGTTGCGGGAAACATCGGGTGAATTGTCCCATTATTTCGATCGTTCGATAATGCGACTCAATGCTGTTACATCGCTTTATATGCACTGTGATACCCTTGTGGGGAGGGAAAACGGGGAAACTGCGGATTGTTGGCTTAATTAATTCTAAGAAAAATAACTACGTAGTAAGAAGATAATTTTGATAACGATAATATAATTATAGCGATATAAAACATTAATTAAAATATTAAGAATAGGTGGTAGTTCACTCCGCCGTGATACCGCTGTTATAGGCGTAGACCAGATGACAAGGAAATAATTATCGATGACGAAATCGCAGCTTTAAGCGTTCATAATCTGCAGGTGCTACGGTTTGGTATCTACATTAACAGAAGAAGAAATGTTTGCAATGGCATACCCTCAGAAAAATTTGAGATAAATAAAAGAAAACACGACTCTGCGAAGGATCTTTTATCAAGGAATAATACAAATAAAAAAATCAAGGCTCCATCTGCAGTTCTTAGAATTATAGAATTTAAGAATACATAAAAAAGTCAAACAGTACATAAACAGTACATCTATTTAAAAATTTTATGATGCGACAGCAAATTCTAAACGTACTCATACTGCAATATCTTGCCAATAGGAGAAGGTTCATTGGATTCTGGAAGGAATATAATTTCACCCACAAGATTACGTAAATCTGCCAATCGAGTGGAATGAAAGAAAGCCAGTGCCGCTGAAAAGAATACAGCACAGTTATTTAGTATTCATTATGAAAAAAATCCTCACTTCTCTAAATTGGAAAAACAAGATAATTACGTTTATGCAAAAATACAATATTCACAAGGGCATAGAAATTAGTATTTGTAAGTAATAATTTTGAGAATACATTGGCACTCTAGAAATAAACTGAAGACAGGTCATCTTAAAACTTACGTAAACTAGCAATAAGATATGGTAAATTGGGCCTAAAGTAAATATCATGGATAACAGCACACAAGCAACAAAATTGCGTTACTGAAAATCATAAAACATAGTAGCCAGTAGCTATAAGTATCATTCCCAAAAGCATAAAAACAAAGAATACGAAGGTAGTGTTTAAACTATCAGAATCCCTATTTCAGCATAACCTTTTCTCTTCAAAAGTTTCCTGTCCTATTATATCATTTAAGATTACAATTATAGCATACTTTTCTTCGGTAAAAGTAAGGGAGAACAAAATATAAGCACTATCAACCTACCTAAAATAAAATATGGTGTACTTTCTCATTGAAAAAGCCACAGCAGTTTGTAGACCTAACATAAAAGAAAAATTTGCATAAAGAAAAATTACAATATTCAAAAAGTATGTAGAATCTTTTTTTCATATATAAAAGCAAGGTGTGACATTATATAGAAAAATCATTAAAATACCACAAGAAATCTTTCTAACTATTCCGATAATAAAATCTTACCTATGGTTTCCAAAAGAGTTAACCATGGAATACGCTCATATCGAGTAATAGCCTCCTTTTCTCGTAATGAAATATCATCAACTCTATTTACAACAAAAAACAAGTACAAATTTAACTAAATTATTTACAAGAGATGTTTCAGTTCAATTGATTCGTTTTACATAAATAGGAAAAGAGAAAATTTTTTAGTACAAACACATATGACTTAAAGATTCAGTAAAAAGATTGTAAAGCAATTCATACCTAAAATAAAATTGCATGCTTAGAAACATAGTACCGACCAAGATAACACAAAAATACCGAAAAAATAAAAAAATGAGGAAGAAACCAAAACTTCCCTTTATTCATGCAACAGAATCATTGCTAAAAGCTATCTTCCGTTCAAAAAAAGCACTAGCTTCCAAAAATGTGAAGACAGCATTTTAAAAAATCCTACTGGAAAGCTCAGTTTGAAGAATATAATAGCTTAGGTCAAAAAAAAAATGAAATTTTGATTTGTATTTTAAAATTTGATATTCCCATATAAAAACGGAACTGTCGCACATTTTTGAAAACTAATTTGTAATATATGCCTCACGGTATTAGAGAGTATGAATGTATAAAGGCAAAATGCATTGCAAAGTTAGTCTAGCTTCATGCGACTGTTTCGCTGCCCTTTGGAAGTATCATTTCCAATTCAAGGAATTGTTTCGTGAATCGTTTTCAAAGCTCTTCAAAGGAAAAATCCAGGGCTACAGTGCTACACCCTTTCATTTTTCCACGTGGAAACATACATACCGCTTCTGTAGAATCCTGTACTGCTTCTGAAGATGAGAAAAGTTCATCACGGAACGCAGTCGATCAAAGATGAAATTGAAGCAGAATCCACCATAGAGTTTAGCAAAGGTTTCCTCTTCTTGACTCATTGTGCTCTTTAGGTATCATTCTCTTAATCAGCAGCTACAAGGTGTCATTTGAGCACATATAAATCACTAGTTTCGATCATAACAAAAGTCGCCAAGCAAAAGTTAAAAATATAGGCAATCTCATTCGAGAAAATAAAAGAAAACATCACAAATATACTAATATATGAAATAGCAAACTTTTGACATTTGTCTGCCCTATTCCAAAAATGTGGTAACACAAGATACTCCTGCTTCCTCTTTGCAAGTGATCCTTACCTTCAGAACCCCCTTTGCGTGATGGGTCGTTTCATATCTGTCGCCTGCCATAATTAAGTTTCAAAAAGAGAAGGTTCATAATTTATACAATGGAATGCTGAATGTATTGAAATAAATTGGCCAAGTTAGAGATAATTTACAAAATCACAAATACGAATTACCGGCGCTCCATTCTTGTATATTAGCATTTTAAACTTTTAGCAGTCTTCTCGGTTCCTATCCTTAAATCATCTACATTGCATTTTCGCAAGTGCTTTCATAGTTTGCTAACTGTTTATATAACTACAATTTTCAAAATTTGCCAACTTTCTATATTGCTACAATTCTTATGGAAGCTAATAATTACCTAGCATGTTTTCAAAGTATATGAGAATGCAATCGTAGCGATTATGTGGCCTCAAATGCTAGCGAATGCTTACAAGACGAGTTGCTAATCCCATTATTTTGTAGAGTTTTAGCCATGAAGTAGCAGCCAAATGTGATCTCATCTTTGCTAACCAAAAAATTTACCCGGACAAACTTCAAAACAAAGAAATAGTAGCCACATCAACGCAACGCTAATGAATCCTTGACTCGTCTATTTGTATGCTTGAAACACCTTGAAGAGTGTACTCGTTGCATTCTTGCTTTGCTGAGAGTGCTGAGTTTTGACTGAAAGCTCATCAGCTTCACGCTAGTCGGATTCATTTTTTGAACGGGCGTTCGGTCGCCCTCAAACTGATTCTATAACCGTGTATTCTCCTTTTATCTATCTGCTGCTCTATTGAGATGACTTCGACATGATCGATAGATAACCTTCCCCCTTGAGGCTTAGGCGAATCAAATTTTGTTTATCATCTTCACTCTTTTTTTACTGCCTTGCTTTTTCTTTCTTTTTATTACGATGTCTCCGAAAAAATCGTTGAAGATTTCTGGAAAGTGACGTGCCATTTTCCTCTATTATCGATGATGGATGGTAACTGTAGTTTGTAGCTGCAACGATTCGCAAAACATCAGCATTTATGTCTGTCGTAAAATGGCTAAGAATGGTAATGTACAGCCCGCAATTGACAGTGTCAGCAACCAAAGCAATGTGGAAGACATCACTTCTTCGTCCGTTGAATCCTTTAAATCGTTTAGTGATTTGGGCCTGGGAGAAGAGCTAGTGGAGATTTGTAGTATTTTGGGATGGAAATCCCCCACTGAGATTCAAGCAATGAGTATCCCCTTTGCATTACAAGTAGGTACTATTGCAGGAATTTTTATTTCCTGGTGAAGTTGGCAAACTTCCGTTGCAATTGCTATTTTTTGATTGAGAATGTTGTAGAATCCTTTTGAATTTATTTTAGCTGATCACGGTGGCGGCAAACCTCCAGGAAATGCTATGGGCATGCTCTCTGCCTCGTTTTTTTTTCATTGTATTGAATGGCTTTGCGATAGTGTTTTAGTATCCTATCTTCTTATGAAATGGGGAATAAAGAGTAGGAAGTTTTTTGTATTTATTACATAGGGTCGAGATATTATTGGTCTCGCTGAAACAGGATCTGGTAAGACAGCCGCTTTTGCCCTACCCATATTACATACTCTTCTCGATTCTCCCCAGCGATTATACGCTCTCACTTTAGCTCCTACTCGTGAATTATGTGTCCAAATTGCTGAGCAATTCCAAGCACTTGGATCTACTATTCAATTAGAGGTAGCCACACTCGTTGGAGGTTTGGATATGATCACACAAGCCTTGGCTATAGCAAAAAAGCCTCATATTATAGTTGCTTCTCCAGGTGTGCATATATAGTCAACAGATCTTAATCATTTGTTTTTTAATGAATGGATAAGAAAAATTAACGTAGTATAATGATGTTTATGGATGAAAAATAGGACAGAGATAAATGTAGGAGTTTTGTGGATGTATGCTGCCATTAAAATAAGAAAGATACATTTTTATGGTTTTTCATCGTAAATAGGATTAAGAGGAATCATAAAATACAGTTTTTGAAGGACTTTTATTAATTTACAATTTACGAAGAACATATGCATCCTGAAAAATCGTTTAGAGTCGCTTTTTTTCTAGGAATACACATTATCCTTCATAGCATGAGAAAAATGGGAGAGAGATATGCTCCAAGGGGCAGCGCAAAATTTTTTTTTTTTATAAATCGCAGCAGGAAGGAGAGTTGTTACCCTTCTATGCATTTTTCTTTTCATTTACAAACAGGATATACTAAATTACAATTATATTATTGTGATGCTGTGTGTTCATGGCGCTGCCGCCGCTCTCAAAAGTAGAGAGAAATTTAGTAGAGAAGAAGAGAAAAATTTTCAGTCAATTTTTTCTGGAGTTTATAGCACGTAATCTACGCTTACAGAGTTTCATATATATATACATATATATAAATTCTTTTGACTTTCAGGAAGATTAGTGGATCATTTGGAGAATACAAAAGGTTTTAATTTACAAACGATGAAATATTTGGTCATGGATGAGGCAGATCGGCTGCTCTCTATGGATTTTGAAGAGGACCTCGATAAAATTTTGCAGGTGAATGCATATGCAATTTTCAAATACTTGATGTAGAGCGATTCCTGCTATGCTTCTTCCTATGCAGGACATTTGGTTATATTTGTTTGTCTCTACTAGGTTTTTTTTGTATGCTTCTACTTTCTTTGAGTATCTCACAAAATACTATATTTTAAAAATCCTAGTTTCTATGTTTTTTTTTTTTTTTAGCTACTTTCTCAAGTAGTGTGTCAGACCTTAGAAATGGAGGATGAAACTGTGTACATACTCTGTTTGATAGGTTTCTTATGTTTAAAATAGGTTGGATATGCATGTCTTCTCATTCTTTTGAGTATATTCATTTTTTCTTCTGTGTGGTTATGACTCAGGTTTTTCCAAAACATCGTCAAACTTTCCTTTTTTCTGCTACTATGACTTCCAAAGTAGCCAAACTTCAAAAAGCATCTCTCAAGAAACCAATCAAAGTAGGTGGATGGTTATTTATATAGAAGAAGAGAGGGTTAAAGATATAAATTTTGTCAGTTTTTTTTTTTCATCGAGAGGCTTCTCGTGGAAAAAATTGTAGTTTTATGCCTTGAAAATGCCTGTGATGCTCATTTTATGTGTGCTCTCTCTTTGTAGAGATATATATTTGGTTTTATGTTATTTTTAGGTGACTGTGAATTCTAAGTATGATACTGTTAAAGAATTAATCCAGAATTACTTATTAATTCCTTTCAAGTATAAATGGACGTATGCTGTAGCCATTTTGAAGTATTTTCAAGCCTATTCTGCTATGGTTTTTTGTAATACGTGTCTCGTAGCAAAGAAATTGGCTATTTTCTTAAGGCATCTCGGATTTTCTTCGGTATAGGAATCATTACATTATATTCGAGTTATAGAGAGAGAGAGAGATGTAGGATGTATCTTATCATTTTATATATATTTTTATATTCTTACAAGGAAGGAAGTACTGTGTTTTCTCCTCTCTCATTGTTTATGATGTGATGCCTCTTGCTATGATTTTTGTGGGAAATTTTGGCATTTCATGCTCTGTATTTTTAATCATTCTTACAATGGGTATCTACTTTGTTTATATTTCAAAATTTTAGCTTTATTCTTGGCTATTTTTATTCAGATATTCATGTTTTTGTGGGATGGTTCAGAATTTGTTGAGTGTTGTTCACACACAAAATTTTTCAATTATCAATACCGTTGATCTTAAAAAATGATTTGTTAATAAAGTTGGCTTCGCTCTGTACAGATATCCTTTACCTTATTATCTTTTTTTAAATTTATGGTCAACATTCAGTTGAATTATGAGAAAACTCCTCCAACAAATAGAGATAAACGTCTACACTCTTTTCTTTCTTCTTAGGTGTGTTTGCATGGGAGGATGACGCAGCCTCAACGATTAGCCGCTCTGAATAGTTTTAAAGCAGGTAGATATCTCTTTTTAGGAGCACATGAAAATGGCATTTGAAGGCATTTTTAGTTGGATCCTGCAGATAGAGGAAGATTATTTATTCTCTTTTATAAATCTTGTTTTAAAAGGGTTACCCACTAGTGGATAGTAGTGCTTTGTTTACTCACTTAAAAGGAATATACGTCTCTTTGAAAACGATTTCAGGATGTAAATTTCTTTACTTTCTAGCAGGAATTGCACCACGTTGTGTATGTGGACTACTATAGAAATCTTATATTTCATCTTTAGAAATTATATAGCTCTATACTTTTATAGAGGCTTCCTATAGTATAGAATTTTGTGGAGGAAGTGAATTTTTGTATTTATAGATACGTAGTGCTTACTTTGTATATAAGTTAAGCTTTTGTAAAATTTGCAATGATTTCTTAAAGCGGAGTTTGTTTTCTGTATGCCTTATACATTCTTCCATACGGTATAATCGTTTTTTTCTCATAGTCTCTCTTTGTTTTCTTTGAGGATTCGTTTTAGGATAGTTGATATACAATCATGAAAATGGAATATAATGGATTTTTTATAGCTGTAGAAAGAGCAATATATCACTCTCACTTACTAACTCTACTGTGTGCAAATGATCTCTATGATTTCTGAAATGGGAATGCTGTCATGTTGCTATTTCTCTCAAATGATAAAGTTTGCTCTGTGATGAATTTCAGGCAATCGAAAGATTTTGGTTGTCACAGAAGTAGGTAGTAGAGGATTGGATATACCGCATGTTGATATCGTTTTAAATTTTGATATCCCACTGAGTTCCAAAGATTATATTCATCGCGTAGGCAGAACTGCAAGAGCAGGCAGAAGTGGAAGAGCGTTAAGCTTCGTTACTCAGTATGTTATTCAATCATATTTCTTGCAGAGGAATTCTTAGAAATAGAGGTTTTTTTTATGTATTTCATTTCTTTGAAATCATTTTATACTTTTGTCATCAAAGTGTATAGCTTATTCTCTTGAAATGAATCCAATTAGAATACTGCGTTAGGTAGAGATATAATACATTTCTAGCTCGTTTTTTTCAACCCACTATTTACATCCCACAGCGGGTCTAAACATTTTAATTTAAGAAATGTATCTCCTCCCTCTAAAAATTTTAATTTGAGAAATGTATCTCCTCTTCGAGAAATTTATCTCCTCCCTCTTTTCAGTATATTTGCGTGCACTCTTCCATGAATCACACTGCTTTATCAAAAAATTGGATATCTGTTTTTCCTCTTTGTATTCTTATTTACATTTGCTTTATTTTTATCTTAAGTGTGACTACCTGTATCTACTTGCATGAATTTGATTTAGTGTTTCTATTTTCTTTTTATATTTGGTTTTGTGGGGATACGCATTAAACACTATATCCTATCTATATATGTATTTAATGTCAGATATGATATTGAAGCTTTTCAACGTGTGGAACATGCTCTTGGGAAAAAACTCGGAGAATTTAGGGTACGAGAGAAATGTGGCATGAATTTTTGTTATTCTCATACAAGGAGAATGTTTAGGAGGGTCAGAAGAGTATTTTTCTTCGTTTCAGTTCTCATATTTGTCTGTAATTCACTGTGTGGCTCCGAGTATTCAATGTGTGTAAAATGCTTGCATTTTGTAGGATATGGAAGAACCTGTTGCACTAGCCTATCATGAAAAAGCTTTGGAAGCTTTAAGGTAGGGTCAATAGGGAGTTATAGCCTGGTGTATCTTAACGCATATTCAATTCGTTTTGTGTTACTTGTAGAATGGAAATTCCGCTGAGTTTACGTGTTGCAGTTCATGCTTACATTTCCAATCTCTATAGTATGGTGATTTCAAGAATCTTTGTAAATTCTGATTACGGGTACAACAGTGATAAAATTTATACCCTCAGTTAAAAAACGGACTGATTTTTGTTATTCTGCCTGCTCAAAATTCTTTATGAAGGATGTTGCAAACCACGGTTGGATGTACTTTGGTTTTTGAAGCGTATTTTGTAATCCGAGTCTTGTTGCCATCTATACATTCCTTTCAATCGTGTTATAGGAGTACTGAGCTTGAAGTAAAAGAAACTGATCAAGACAAGTTATTGACTGGAACTAAACGACAAGCAGGAAATCAAAAATTCACCAAGCGGTACAAAAAGGAAAGAGTTTCATAGCTTGACAGAACCATTGCAGGATTTTCTCAAGATTAAAAGAAATACTAAAGGCTCCGAGAAATAAACGATTTAATGGATGATGACATCCGATATTTAGATTGTTTTATTGTCGTAACGACTGTTGTGGCCTACAAACAATGCCTTGTCAGGCCCGGTACTCTTTTTTGTTGAGATATGTGAGGGATAGTATATAAAGCATTTTTTCAACATTAAATTATTTCAGCAGCAATCTAATTAATTTTGCTCATCCATGTGACGCTTATAGAAGTCATTCTTGGAGTATAGGACAAACTGTGGTAGAGCGAACAATTTTATTTGTTTTGGTATCCTTTCTTAATCTCAGCAAAAACCTTATCGCACGTTCAAACGAAACAAAATCTAATCACAATTCTTTGTAATGAACTCGGGAGGCTAAGCGGTTGTGATATAGAGCAAGAGCTTTAGGAAAAGATGATTCCTTGTAACTATAGCGCTGCAACTGTAATTCATGGAATAAGAAAGTAATGCAGCATTGCATGGAAATAATGTCAGAACATTTATTTTTAGTTTCGAAATATCAATAACTTCAGAATAATTTTACTTTTAATACCTTGTTCGGGGCTTACAAATACCATTGCGCTTTTCTAGAAAATTGCTTTTGAATATTTCATTAGCTAAAAGCTGGCATCAGCGAGACAGCCTTCACAGTACAGAATTAACACTACACAGCAACTCACTGCTCGCTGCTCCCCATGCGACGTTGATTTTATCGCGCACCAACCACACTTGCGCCTTACCTTAAAGTCTAGTGCAATGCAGAATTTGCAGTAAGGGGTTCATGTGAGGTAAACTTTTCCTGATGTTTACAATCTCCTACAAAAAGTGATAATCTTCGCTTGTGCCATACTATTACAATTTTGCTCGGAATTTTTCATCACAAATTAATCCATACTTATGAATGCCTTGAAGCCAGACATCTATCCAGGAGTGTTTATTCTTCTAGTAAATTTGTCTAATGGCAAAGTCAGCTATCATGAGATAACATTTTTTGTCTAAAATGTCTAGAATTATCTTCCAATTAGCACCAGAAATGGGGCTCATAGAATGACTTGCCTTTCCGCAAAAATTGAATGTCATCGTATAAAAACGAATTGAAGCAGCGAATGCAATTTAGTTGGCACAATCGTCTATTGTTTTGCTAAAATTATTACTATCCCGAATATAAAACTTGAGAATACAATTAAAATAGCTCTGCCGTAAATAAATGTTCTATTATGCAATAATTGTACACAAAGAGTAATAAGTATCTCCCGACAAAAGGTGAGTTTTTCCTACTCCAGCGGTGGGTGCATAAGTATAGCTTGTATATTTTTTACTTTTTCTGCTCTTACCGGCAATCTTTGTAGGAATGACCTATTTCACTCTAAAACATTGATTATTACTTAAGTTAAGGAACCACAAATATTTTCTACTTTTTGGCTTGTTATCCCCACCGCTTGAAGATTTACAAAGCGTTATTTCATTGGCTTATTTCCAATTGATGTATTCCGAGTATCCAGTAAAATTCATGCTTTCTTTCAAACCATTTTTATAATGTTTTTGGACTAATCTTTACTATTTCGAATTAAGTTGTTTCATGATACTGTGTGTGCAAATCCTATGCATTAATGAACCCACACGAGACAAATAAGTTACTCGCCGTATATCATACAGACTTTGAAGCAACCTTTCAACACCCTCAATGTATACCATTTCATGATTCGAAGCATCGAAGCTGCGACTAATAGCCAGAATTAAACATTCCGAAGAGGAAGAATGAATTATAAAGTAAGAACGTGCTGGTTGGGACATAATTCATTCCTAGTATAGTGCAACAGATGGTATGAAGAAGATAAAAAGATCAAAATTGACGCATACTATCCCCGGTAGGAATAAAAAACTATATTTCTGCCTTACATATTCTATGACAAGAAAATATCTCCAAAGCAAAGCCTTCCTCAAACATAATTTCCTTGGATAATTTTACACTACCGTGCTTCTATGCCTTCATGTTTCTCCAATAGAAAAACAGAAAGCAATCTAAATAATTTATGCAAGACTAATTTCAGTGTATCGGTTGAACATTCGTTTCTTCTTCATCCTCATCTGGTTGAATATAAAGACGTAGAATAGCTTTAGTGGGATCTTTTAGTAAAGTATAGACACCATCAGGCTGCTCCATAATCATATCAACAATTGCACGGACAATTCCCCACGCATTGCTCATTCTTAGGCCTATTTGCAGACCCAATTCCATCGTTTTATGTGATTGGACTACAAGGAGTATGTGATTATCTGTACGCAGAAAATGTAGAAAACCAAAATGTTATATAGTGGATATATAAAGGACAAGGCGTTTCATAAATGAATACTTTGATTTATTTCTTGATTAAAAAAAACAAAGGAATCTTAACGTTCCAGAAAAAAAAAAGGCAACGTAAGCCTTCATCATAGCCCAAAGCGATACTTTCCTTGCCACCGTAAAACAGCAGAAACAGAAACAATTATTTCTACACCAAACAAATACTTTCAAATGAAGGTATACTCATTTTAAAACTATATCAACTACAAACCTGCATCCTTAGGAGAACGACGAGAAACAAATCCCATTTTCAGAGTATCACATCCAGCAATCAATGCACTGGCTACACATTTCTGCAATCGATTTGCATTATTTCGAATTTCTGTAGCTAAGAGAGCACCTTGTTGATTCTCAATTTGTGTGTGCCAATTCTTCTGGGAACGTAAATCATACTCATTAACGGAGCACAAAGCAGTATAAGAACCTTCATTCACATTACGAAGCTTAGCGTTAACCTCAGCACTGCGAGAAAAAACATGACACCATGCTGCAATTTTCAAACTAATTTAGCACGTCATCAATCAAATAGAGTATGCAATGCATTAAAATACACTCTAAGCGTTTCATAAGAAACGTAGGATGGCTACACTCTCTATTGCCCTCTTCGTATCCATCGCCTGCATGCAGAAGCCTAGGTCACCGTGTGATGATTTTGATGGAACTCTTGCCAAATTCTGTGGGATGAGAAGCGCGACCAGGTAAGGTAAAGATACGGTAACGATAGGCCACATTCGCAGGAACATCATCCATCTCTATGAAAGGAGGCGAAGGGAAAGTTTCCGCTGGTTTTTCGTCCCGTTCGAGAACTTGTTGACTAAAATTCTGATTGATTTTCACTGCTTCTACACCGAGAATATGAGGACGATTTAGCCTATTCTGTAGATAAAGAGGAAGATAAAAACGCAGGATACAGGCAAAAATACTACACTTTATCCAAAATGAAGGGTTTGCACTCTTTTGACCACACACACAAACAGGACTACTTTACCACAAATTTGGATATAATATGGAGGGCATAGATAAAACAACCGTTCAATCAAAAAAAATAAAGGCAAAATTATACCTACGATGTGATGTATGCCTACACACCCCTTTAAAAAAAAATATAAAGCAAAGGTTACAGTATTCAAAGTATAAACATGACTGCATATAAGACTCTGCTTTCACTACCCACCTCAGCATCCTGAGTAGGCGGTTCTTGAGCCGTTTCATTGACTGTTAACAAATCCACAATCGATCCATCTGTTTTATCAATAATGATTTTACCCTCCATTTTAGTAATATTTAAATGCCATGAATAGCGAGATTGTGGAGCACTCATTAAGCATGATAGGACTTGAGCCGTCGCAGCGACTTGCACGGTGGAATTTTCATCGAGCAATACTTCCTATGAAAAAACAGAGAGAATAGACATGGCTTACAAAGAAATAAATGGATACAGAGCAAACCTTATCACTGCAAATATACTAGATCCTCTATACGATGGATATCCCCTCAAAATTTTTAAAAATCGATAAAAAACCGCTTTGATAAAAAGTATGATGAAAGAGCTACGCATCCATTCACTGTATAGAACCATAAATAAAATATGAAAAATGCAACAATACCTTAATAATATCATCATCTTTTGTAGATACCCAGTAAAAATCTAAATCTTGATTAAATTGCGTCAATGGAACGGGAGCCTTTGGTGATATACGATCTACTTGCTTATTATAATAAAGAAGCCTGCCTCTCCAACAAATATCTTCAACATTCATCTGCAGTCCAATGAGAAGAAGAATAAATTTGAGGAATGTTTATATATTTATCACTCTTTACTTACGCAAAACACTTTTAACCGCAATTTCCTCCTCAGAAAGCAAAAAGTTATCAACAGTAGTAACA
This sequence comes from Cardiosporidium cionae, assembly GCA_015476325.1. Taxonomy (NCBI): domain Eukaryota; phylum Apicomplexa; class Aconoidasida; order Nephromycida; genus Cardiosporidium; species Cardiosporidium cionae. The sequence goes on along the minus strand of JADAQX010000128.1, from coordinate 20,729 downwards.
AATCCACACATAGTCTAAGAAATAGTATTGCACCATGTTGTAAAATTTTTAAAATGGGGAGCACAGGCATGGATAAGTAAAGCATCCAGCTTACAAAAAAAAGTTATCCAACTCCTTTACATCCTTCTACATAAAAAAATCAGCTTACCTCGGATGTTTCTATTTTTTGACTGTAGAGTTGATTTAGAGGAATTTCATGAACTAATTTCCAGTCAGAAGTAGGTTCAATGGACCATTCTGAAAATGTTTTATGCCTAGCCGTAATACGTTGCTGGCGTGCCTTCTGAGCAGCTTGCTGCTTTTTCTGTTCAGAACGCGTTTTTCTACCCAATTGCATGGCTAATTCTTGCTGTTGTTTCTGGTTGAAAGCTTCTGTGCTTTCCTTCAAAACTTTTCTACGATTCCAGAACGTGCGTGATTTGCTAATTGGACGATTATCAACAGTGTAAAATCGAAGTTCCTCCGCAAAAGCTTGAGAAGGTGGAACGCCTCCCCATTTCACACTTTCACGAAGATTACGCTAAAAAAAACATAGGGGACAGAAAATACTCAATTTCTTTTAAAAATTAGCTTGGAACTCTCTCATATTTGTAAACCAATAAAGACAAAAAACGAAAGAAAAAAGTGGGGAGAATTAGAATTTACTCACTATTCATGTACAACTATTGCCAAGGAAATTTCATGCATAACCATTCGTCACTACTGCCAGCCATTGAAAATATTTTGATCACTGCATCAATACTGTTGGTACCAAACCAAGCAATAGCCCTTTAAAAAATTGATTGAAAAGCTCACAACTTCGTATAATCCAACGTAAAAATAGAAATAGAGAATATCTACTCGCTAAGTTGATATTCAGTACTAACAAATTTCTTACAAAACGCATTTACACACAAATTAAAATTGCAACCACAAAAAAGTAGAGGCCGAAAGATAGAGAACTGAAAACGATCATGTCGTATGTCATTTCCATGTGTATCTCGAGTAGCGATCAATTTGTATACCAACAAAATCCCAATAATTAGAAATACTACCCTCCACAGACTATTGAAATCTCAAAAAGATAAAGGATATACTATTTTTACTTTCCGGAGTGCAATGAATGCCGTTGAGGCATGGTAAGAGAACAACCCAAAAAGTAAGCAGTAATGATACACAAAGTAAAATTCTGTTTCCTGTTTACATGAAAGTCTTTGTTTCTGTACCAAAAGTAAAAAACTACGGTTCAGAAATACAACAAAAAGGCATTTTTTCGCCTCAATTAACTGACTGACAGCCTTTCTCCTGAAAAAGGCACCGCTCTCTATGTTTTTCGTTCATCACAAACCTGGTACGTCGCAAAGGTGAAATCACAGACTTTTCCAAGCATGTCCGTCTTTAGAGAAGGCTCAAAAGGAAATTTCTGCACGGCTGCAAGACCAGATGATAATGTCGCGGGGTCCGTAACATCCGGGCCACACCCTTTGGCATTCACATTAAAATGGGGAGAAAAGGCCGTCATTTCGATAGTGAAGAAAACAGAAATAGAAAGAGGAAAGAAACACGTGAATAGTAAAGATGTAAGTGTTGCCAAACATGAAACAAAAAAAGTATAAATAGAACGGAGAAGCGGAAGGAAGGAGGTTGCGCGAGTGAACTCCGGACAGAATTTAAAGTCGGAGGCAAAGAGCTATACCGAGAATGAGCTCGGATTGAAAAACGGAGAGGTTAATGCGAGAAGAACAACACAATGAAAGTGCCACGAAATCAGCTTGGCAGCTGCATGACAGATGTAACGAAAAATTATTGTATATCAGCGAAGAGTGCCCGAATGAGAACATGGTCGTGGCAGGCACTTTATGTTGATCTCATTCACAATATTGAAAATGTTTAAAGAAATATGAACGGACTACAGAAAAACTGTTTCATACTATAATTTAAGGTAAGAACCAATTGCTCATCCTTTTTATATTTACCACGTGTTGATTATAGCTGAATACTGCCAAATGTCGAAAATGTGGCTGTCCATAATATATTCTGTGCATTACATGGCATGCAATATTTAGTTTTTGCTACCAATGAATATTTTTTGTCTTTTTCGAAGTCCTTTATATTCATTGCAACAGCATACTTTTAATTCCATCATTCGTCGTGTAAAATATTCCTTGTTATCTTAATGTGAAAGCACAAAAATAGAATACCGTTGCCATGACCATGCATTGCAATATTTAAACTGATGATATGCTATTTAGAGTATGATTTTGAATTCAATAGTAACATTTAAGTAGTAATGAGCAAATGGAGATTCCATTGCAGCTTCTCAGCTAAAAATGTAGTGTTAGTATTTTTTACTTTCAGGGAAAACGTAGCTAAGGACTACGAAAATAAGATGGGCCATTGACGCTACTTACTCAGTGTGAAGTTTAGGAGAGAGTGGATGTATGACAACTCCGAGATTTGGGAACAATTCAAGCATAGTCATATAATAGTTTTTTACTTTAAGAGGTGATATATTGAGCCAGTTGTATCAACAAAATTATCCATCACTGAGAAATGAGCAATAGTTTGTCTCTTCTTTATGTTTGTTGAATGCAGTCGCGATACAGTGCCGCCAGCAATCCTTTGCCTTACTTTTTAAAGTATTACACTGAAATGGGAGAGATTCGTACTACAGCAACTCAAAGTCATGACGAAATGCCTAAGGGAATATGGGACGATTGAAGCACTTGAATAACTCCAAGTTTCTAATGATATAACCCCAATTTGAACAAAGATAATTCTCTAGCAGCAAATGAGTAAATTAAGCGATCAAAAGTGAAAAAAAGTTAGCATAAGTATAGGGAATATGAAAAATTAAGATAAAACATTTAAACATACGTTCTTCATATATTGCATAAAAAATTGGAAATAGAGATTTTTGCTAATGAAAAATCTTGTAGGAGAGTAGCTACATTGTAAACACAAAAAAATGATTCTTAAAATAATTTTCATAGCTATACAAGGACGAATAATATTGCAAAAATGACCCTTAAATTTCATAGATGAACCGTTTTTATAAAATAAATTATTCGCTATGGTAACAGAGGAAGTAACAAGAACAACCAACAAATAAGCACGTATTACCACGCATGTTATTCATATTGTTCCGTGTTTCATTCTCTACTCAAATTTCTGTACATAAATTGAATGCATTCTACGTTCTAATCTAGCAACTCGTTTCTGCTTATACTGAAACTAGCATGTCAGAGATATCAATGCCTGCCTCAAGAAGCGCATCGTGAACCCACGCAGGAATAGTATTCTTCGTGCTTCTTGATCTATCGTTTCCATTCGACATATCCACCTTGCTCTCATTAGATAGACCCTCATTGGATCTGTTCTGTGTTGAAGATGCAGCAATAGTTGAGTCACCTTCAGTGCTATATTCCGAAAGCTCAAAACAACCGAAATATTCTCGGAGAAATGAACGAACGAATGCTTCAAATTTCTTTTCACGAATGGCAATCCTCATCCGTTGACAAAGGTCCATCATATAATGGATGTTGTGTAGAGTCATTAGGTGGCTCGCTGCAGGTGTCTACAGAAAGACAAAAAATTACAAGAGAAGAAAAAATTTGATATAGAGGAACAATCACATTCAAAAAATATATACAAGAAGAAACTAAAGCAAATGCAGTCCTTCCTTGTAAAAATTCTACAATAAAAACAGAAACATGTGCTCAACTATATGACAGGCCAACTACCCAAAAGCAAACTAAGCTTAAGCGCTAGACCTTTCCTATTGAATTGTGTAAGAATGATCGCGTGTAGTTGGAACATGTGTAGCATCGGCAGTTCTCATCAATAGATCTAATGACAGAAAGATTTCATTGTATGCATAAAGTGGAAAAAATAGCGAAAAGAAAGTAATACATTCATGAAACCAAATAGCACCAGCTGTATGTACCTATGATCCATAGAATATCGTTGTAGTTTCACTCTCAAGGGGCCTGAAAAAACAATATAGCAAATAACAGCAATTCTAGTTTATTAAAAAGAATCAATACATCAGAAAATACTTTAACAGCCTCTGAGAATAGAAAATAATACCATCAAAAACATAAGCGAGAAAACGCTCAAGCAAGGAATCGAACAAAAGATAGGTACAGCAAGACGTAGCTTTACTCAAAAATGCAGATAAATATATAAACATTTTCTAATACCTTTATTAGTCAAAGCTGTACCAAAACGTGCAGTTCTACATGGATAGACGCAATCAAACATATCACATCCCAGTGCTACGCAAACAACTATATCCAAGGGATAGCCAACACCCATTACATAGCGTGGCTTTTCAAAGGGAAGTCCAGTGACTGGCTGAGTACTCTGCATAGTAGATGAACTATTAGGAATATAGTCATAAGAAGCAGAAAAAGAAATATTTTTTACAATAAAAAAGGGGATATACATACATTTTGTTCATACTGTTTAATGAATTAAAAAAAAAAGATAGGCGGAAGAGGCATGCAGAAAATATTGCGAAATAAAGCACTGCCTGTTAAAATAAATCTCGCAAAAATTCATCCTACAACGCTACACCTAATATCCTCCATTTTTGCATATACACCTTTCCATACCTGATCAATAACCTTCCAGAAACTTTCCTTGGCTTCACCACCGGAAACACCACCAATGGCATATCCATATAAGTTTCGTTTTATTAAATTATCTAAAGAGATTTGACGTAAATCCTTATGTAAGCCTCCTTGCACAATGCCAAAGAGAACTTGATCATTTGATCTTGCATGAGCACGAATACAGCGATCTAACCATCTAAAAATAACAGCAAGATAAAACACAAGTGGCAAAAAATATTAAATTATTCTAAAAGAATACAGCATTACAGCCAATACATAGCACAAGAGTGAGATTTAATGCTGTATGGGAGCATAAAATGGAAAACAAAGACTTAAAATATTACAAGATGTGCGTCTTTCTTTTCGTAGATATTCAAATTGGTTAGAACGCATATCTCGCTTCATAAAATGGATTTTCACCTTGTAGTTCGATACGTTGCTTCTTCCACACGTTCTTTATGGGGGTGAGTGGAAGACACGACATCATCCAGAGCCATGATTATATCTGCTCCAATAATATTCTAAGGAAGAATGTGACAGAAAAATTGAGAATATCTCATTTGCATACTTCCAATAAAGAGCCCAATGTACTAATCGAGTTGTTACTAATGGATTATTCACAATTGGATTTGATTACTTCAGGGCTATCAAATATCCTTACTTGTGTTTCAATGGATTTCTCTGGAGTCATAAGCATCTTTGAACCATCTACAGGTGATGCAAAAGTGACTCCTTCCTCCGTAATTTCTGCTAAATTTAACAGAGAGACCATCTGAAAGCCACCTGAATCTGTTAAGAGGTTTCTTGACCAGCCCATAAACGTATGTAAACCTTTTGCTTTCTCTAGGATCGTAGGACCTGGTCGATTGGCTAGATGGTACGTATTGGACAACATGATGGTACACCCCAAACTCTCCACCTGTAATAGATTACAAAAATTACATACATCAACTTTGCCTAACAAAATGATATACGTACATACCATTCTCTATATCCTCAAACTTCCAACGGGGAATTAAAAGCAAGAAATAGTAGGCAGGTGCACATAACTCCGGAGGTACAAGATGAAAATACGACAAACCTGCCCGGAAGTTAATCCTTTTATTGCGCCATGAGTACCAACTGGCATGAATATAGGGGTGTCCACAATCCCATGAGGAAGCCGCATCCGACCGCAACGAGCGCGTCCATCCTTCTCTATCAAATCAAATATCAGCGGTGGTTCGCCGAGTTGCCATGGCGTAGAAAAAAGTGAATTAACCTGAGATGGAGAGAAATGTTGATCATTCAATTCATTCTGATTTACATATATTTCGGAGCAAGGTGAGGAAATGTTTTCGTTCATTGTGTCTAGACTCCCGTCAGCGACAGTGTTAGCCCATGCCTTGGCTGATGAGCGATGAAGATTGCCATCCAAATCTTCCATCCCAGAAAGAGCGAAAACAATTACAAAAAACAGTAATAAATACACTGTGCTACATTTAAGGTAAATATAAATAATGATTGCCTTAAAGAGTAGTAAAAAGCGATAAGCACAATCAAATTCAAAAGAATTGCTTGTAGCCTTGAGAGTACCTCTCGCATCGGACTAGGGCCTACAGAAAAGGCGGAGTGTAATAAATTTCAATCCAATATAACTGAGGGAGAAACTACCTCAACTTGAAAAAGCACTGCAATTCAAAGTTGTATTTTTTGATACGCAGATGCCGGCGTGCAGAATCTGATCATGTGTTATATCTGTTTAAAATTATTGCTATGAATCTCACGAGATAGCGTTTAAATGAACTAGAATGATCATTTTCCGGCTAATTTTTCCCTTTTATATTTTTATGTAATATAGTTGAACAGTCCCTAGGAGTAAGTTTTTTAGCAACAATTTCTTCAGTAACTCTCACTGACAAGTTTTGGGTTTGGATGCTTCTACTGGTCAAAATTGGTCGGATCATTCTATCTACATAATGGTACTAAAAGTGTTTTATCATTGCTTCAAAAACACTCCATGCTGCATTACTTTGACCTGATAATCCGAAAACAGTGTTCTTCTTTGATAAAGCTTTGGGATGTATCTTTTATTTCATTTACAAATTACTTTTACAAGTCAAAAGCATTATTTTCAAAGTAACAATTATTCCTCAATTCATTCTTAAATCAATTTACAATAGAAATCCAAATTCCGTTTACTTGTAATTTTACTCTGTCGAGAATGAATTTTATAATAATAAAACTTTTTCAAAATACATTAGCCTTGCTATATTTTATGGCTGTCTTTATTCTGTTGCGTCAAAATTGCTTATTCTTCCTTTGATCGTAATTATTAGCATTTATACTAGTGTGTAAAATAAATTTAACAATTTTGTGATAGGTAGAAATCGAGATATGAAGGTTAGTGTAGCAGCATTATAAACAGAAGGAGCAGCAATCCCAAAATAAAAAATAAGCATTATAAATGAAAAGAAACAGTGTAACTACTATTATTTCCTCTAAAAAATGCGAATTTTATTATGATTTTGCACAGTGCTAGCTACTCTTAATTGGAAGATGTGGCAAAATAATTTTTCACATAATAGCAAATGCGTAGCACCATATACTAAATACTAGGAAATACAAATTCTTGCCTGACATTGAATTACTTTTGTCAAAACAGTGTTACTTTTGACTAATGAGTGCTTCTCTTACTGTGATACTCAATGTATATACTCTCCGTCGAGGTGCAAAAATAGAAGTATTTGCAACAGCTTCTCTGCTAAATTATGTATATAGGAAAGAGCTGAAAAGTAGCTAATGCTGAGCGTGTATTTTTCATTCGCCGTTATTTTATAGATGCAACATGGTTGTTAATGTAAAAAATAGCCTTCAAAAAATTTGGAAATACTTTAATTTTGCAACTGATATAGCCGCAATATTATACGACAGAAGGAAAAAATTGATCGACACCAAATTTGGCCATAGGGGAGTTCAGAAAATAATTCCATGGAAGAATGCGAAGTTACAAAATGGCAATCGGTGCATATGTAAGCATGGAAACAAAAAATGAACACGCATCCAACCGTTCCTTAATGCACAGAATGAGATTTTAAAAGAAGTACAAGCAGCACATCTACAACTGTTTCATTGACCTTAATTCACTGTATAAATTATATCTCGGAGCGTATTTCCGGTATTAATCTTTGTTCTTCTGTCAGTATACTAATCACTAGGTAGTAGGTGCAATGTTAGAAATATTTCTTCATGTTACCTCTACAATTGGCATGGTCTTGACTCAGAAAGAAGAATGGCAGAGGAAATTTTCAAGGTTTAACCTTTTTCTTTGTGGCAGCAAGTGGCATAATATATGTTGACAATTTCTGCACTAATGAAAGTGAATTTCCCGATTGTGCTGCAGCCGTACCGTAAAACCAGCAACAGAACCATTACTTTAATTCTGTTTGTCTCTCTTATTTTCATTTTATTTTAAAAATTAGTCCATTCATTCACCTTTTACAGCACTCCTTGACCAAGCGGTTGCGCCTGCTTCTCTTTTCTGAAGTTTTGGGAATTATGCAGCCGGAAGCGGCCTATTCATGGCAACTTGACCGCGGATAGAGAAAACGCAAATTCTTTTTTCCTGAGTAAAGACTAACAGGAAGATAAATGTTTGCTTTTATCGTCTTTAATATGGTTTCGCGATGACTTTTCAAGAGTAGTATTTTGTACCGTAGTAGCATGGAAATAGAAGATCATACAGAGGAGGAAAAGCAAGGTACTGAAATTAGCCAAACCCTGAAATGAATTTTGTTATGGGTGATGATCAGCCAATGAATAGGTTATTTTTTTCTTGGTAGAAAACCGTATTACTATGAGTGCTTGTCGCTTATCGAAGACTTTTTGCTTTTGACAGAATTACAGTACAAATATGTGCCTTTTTAAAAATTGGTTGTTGGGAAAGAAAAATCTCCTCATTTTACCCTCTGTTCGATTTAACTGTCAAATAACTTTTAACCAAAAAAGCAACTTAGTGCTTTTGGAAAAATATTTTGTCTTTTATGTTCCTGTGGATGCATTAAAGAATCCAGCAGCACTTCGCTTATGATGCAATTATCACCTTATGTTCGATACAGTATGCACAAAATAGCAAATGTAGAATGCCTTTCTGATAGTGAGGATGAGAATGCGCTATGACTTCTTTTAGTATCTATTAGACCCGACAGCTTTTCCATCGAGCTACCATTTTTAAATGCTATATCGTTGTACAAGTTCTATGGGTCCCTTTAACTTTTGGTTTTACTTATTCCATTTGTTGCAAAAGTTAGTTTTTCTTACATTTTTTTGGCAGTTTTGTAGCATTTCACGTACTTTCCCCTAATCATTTTGTAAGGGGGTTGATTTTTCCGTAAGAGAAGTCAGGGCAGCATTTATATATCAAAACGCTCAATACAATTTGCATTTTTAAAGCTTTTAGATCTAACTTTTTCCGATTTTCAGAGGATCTATTTCTCTCCCATGATATGGAAAATTACGAAGATTTTCAGAGGACAGCTGCTGCTTTAAACGACGAAATACCTCCCCAAAACATTCTGGACCTTTTTCGCTCTCCTTGTATACCTACTCGCATCGAAGCTTTTCATCCTCTGGAAGATTTACGTTTATTATGGGGAAGTCCACGTTTGCAACGCTTTGAATGCCCTCTTTGTGATCCGATGATCTTTCCTCCCAGCATCTATGTAACAAATTTCAAGCATTACTTACATAAGCATTGGTCGAAACGAAGACCCTTAGGAGGCTATGTTTGTTTCCCTTGCAGAATAGTGCGTACTTCTTCTATATCTACGTTCTTAAACAAAAAAATTATATACTTATCCGTGTTGAAACGATCCTGTCCTTATTGCATCTATTTTTATGTAATGAGAATGTATACAGTAGTAAGAATTAGCACAAAGAAAGTCTACCTCTACTAGTAAATAATGAGAGAGTTTGTGTGTGTGAGGATGGGCATTGGGAGATGATACGGTGAGTATTCAAGAAATGAAACAACTATTTCAAAGAATAGTACATAAAATGTAATGGAAAATTTTCATTAAACTCCCTCACGACATAAATCCTATGAAGAGAGTAATTTAGTGCCTAAGAGTTAAAATTTGACAGGAAGAAAGCTATTTTTTATACAAGAAAAATTATCTCCTTCCAATAGTCTTGTATTCTCAAGCGTGTTTGTCAAAGTTGGCATTCTCGCCTCTTTGGATACGTTGCAACCCTCGAATGCACTTCTATACGATGTTAAAACGATAGTTTATAATGTGTTACATGGATTAGAAATTCTGTGCAATCTTCACTTTTACAATTTGTTTGGATTCCTATTCTCATGCTCTTAATTTGCTAAGATGGGTGTATAGTTGCTAGCCTCTTTTGTTTTAATGGCTGTTCTGCGGCATTCTTTTGTTTTGAAAATTGTTTTACTTTGAATCTTTTGAAATCTCTCAAACAAAACATATATAGCATTTTGTTAGCCTCAAAATAAAACAATTATACTCGTCTCAGAATAAAACTCTCTCGTTTCTTCAGGATCATCGAAAAACTGGAAAGCGGCGGTTAACAAAGAAACATCGTAAGCAAGAAAATTCAAAATTTCTATCAATAGCCACAGCAGAAGCTTATCACTGGCATTGCCCTCTCTGCTCAGCTATTTTGGATGATTTTGATGCCTTATCTTCTCATGGCTCACTGTTGCATGAAGGGACGGTGGTGGATCCCAAGCGAACGCTTCCCTCACAATTTTTGTATACTCCTTTTATCCTTGCGGTAAGTTACGGTGTACTCTAAGAGAAGATATTGGAGTTTACATGTTTTCTGCTTGAGATTAGAAAAAGAAATATATGTTTGAAAGTGCTATTTTTAGAGTATGTATCCTGTTGAGTCAAATCTTTAATTTCAAGATTGCATGCATCTTTTGAAGATTTGTAAAAACATAGTAAGAAGTGATGAGGGGAACAAAAAAAATTGTAAACACAAAATTTTTACAAGAAAGAAGCAACAAATACATGAAAATACGTTGCGGATAGCCCTGGGAATAAAAAAGAGATAATTTTTTCATTGTCTGGGATAGATTGCTTTGAGAGTTTACTACTTTTCTGCTCTACAAAGAGTTTTAGGGCATCTCTGAGCCATTTTTTGAGGTCGTTTATAATACTATTATTATTCAGGAGAATGAAGAAACAGAGCCTTTAAAGGATGCAGAGGAAACATCACGTGTTGATGATTCGATGTATGTGCCTACTACTTTGTCAATGAAGCAGCCTCCTTTTCAGAAAGAGAATGCCTCTCCATCAGGGACTCTACAGGATGAACACATTTTGTTGCTGGCAGCATCTGTAGATGCACCCATAGACGCTTCCATGGATCAAGGAATTCCTCTTTTGGATGATTCAAGTACTATTTCTACAAGGGATGTGTAAAACAGTGTATAGTTTGCCTTATAATGGCATTTCGTAGGAAAATAAACTCAACCGATGCCTTTTTTCTTTATATTCTGCTGACGTATGTATGAAAAACACGTTAAATCTTATATGTTATGCTTCTGGGTAAATAATGAATGTATTTTTCTCTCTTTATGAGTTTGTGGGCTTATTCTTTGTTGGGTGTATGTACAGTGGGTGCAAATTCAAATTTCCTTGGTAGTTTCAATTTTGCAGAGAAAAAATGGCTCTGTTAATATTTTTTATAATGAGATGTGCCTCTAGGAGGGTTGGAGATAGAATGTGTTTTATTAGAATTTACTACTCGCTTTGGATATACTTTTTTGATGGAGTATCTGTTTTAAACACTCCCGCATCTAGTAAAGTTTTTTGACTTGATAGGTAGGAGAAGAGATATTTGCATGATGCTATTTTACGTGTTTAAATATGTTTTACATTCAACTCTATTATATAGGGATCTACTATAATAATTTATGCGTTGGGAATAGAATAATTTTTGTAGCAATCATCATTTGATTTTTTGGTGATGCCTTTGTGTTTATTATTGAGTAAAAAACAATTTTGTTTTTATTATAGAGTAAACCTCTTCCCACTTTGAGATAAAAACCTTACGTTCTCTCATTTTTCTTTACTCGTGTATGATATTTCTATATTTGAGGCAATACAGCGCAGCTTCTCTTGATTTTTTTTTTAATTTTAAAGAAGAAAAAAGTAGATTCTTTCATTGCATATGCGTTTTTTGCTTTTTTCTACCTAGAAGAGGATACAGTGAGGATTTTACGTAGCTGTATGGTTTCCCGCAAAAAGAATTTGCATCAACGGAAAGTTCTCTTCAATTCTGCGGTATATTGTAATGGTTGCAAATGAAAGGGCTATATTAAATATGAGAGAGAAATTTTCTTTGTTTTTGGTATATTGTATGTTTGTTTACTAGATTCGTACATCTAATGAAATGGATAGATACGGAATGCCTATGAGCAATCTATTAAACATCTCCTATCAAACTTAGAGCTAGAGAGGAGCACTTAGATAAGGATACATTGGATGGATTTGCAAACTTGCAAATGTTTTTTATAGTATTTTATTTCAATTTTTTACTTTTTTCTTTAATCAGTTGATTCTTGTAACTTCAGTAGGGTATAAGATTTTTACTTAACTTCATGGAATACTCTATTTGCGTATCTTAAAATTTTTCACTTTATATACGGTTACTGTTTTGGGGGGGGTGCTATTTTCTCATGCCGCTTCAATATTCTTATTTGCCGAACAAAATTTATTATACACACTCTAGAGTTTGCATCTTTTGCTTTATTTATTTGGCGTACTACTATAAAAGGTTACAGTTATACCGTACGATTTGGAACTATCACAAATGGAAAAATTAGGTTGTTTTCTTGGTGAGTTTTGCATATAAGAGATGTATTTTTATTGGAAAAATTACTTTTAGGGTCAAAATTGAATAAATTCCAAGAGATTTGAATGCATGAGCAGAATAAATGGTTATGCTTGGTATAAAACTTACAATTTTATGCCTGCTGTAACGTTTTTATTTAAATTACCGGCACGAGTTTATTTTGCTGCCATCACTTTTTGGATTGTATTCATGCTTTGATCCCATGATGGTTTGAGTGTATAGATGAGCGAATACAGCTAAAAAAAAATTGCAAACTTTGATTTGTAGAGGATTTAAAGCATGCTTTTATAGCTTGTTTTGCTAGTGCATTCCTTTTAAAATAAAAAAATGCATTTGCAGCGTTTCATACTGGGAATGCTATTTTGATCAATGGATGATGCACTCAGTATTAGTATGACCTTTACGAATTGAGTGCTTAAAATATTGAGTGCATGACATTAAGTTGTTTGTTGAACTGCTCTTGTTTTGCAATTGTTCAGATCCATTGACTGCTGGAATCACTACTGCTGAATTTAATAGTTCAGTTTGTAGTTCTACTAATATGTCAAAAAAAGAAGGTGATTATTGCATGTAACAATTGATTATGGTGACATAAATTTATCTCTTCTTCTACATTTTCGCTGCTGAATTAATTTTGCGTGAAACTGTGAAAGTAATAATCTTTTGTATTTCTGCAAGATTCGGTAACAGTGACATTATTGAACAATGTTGTTTACAGACGATTCATTAGTGTAAATATTCTAGCTCTACTCGGGTTTTCTTTTCAAAGGAATTGTGTAATTTTTTGCATGAAAGCAACATAAGGCTGCTTTTTTTCTTTTTCAATATAGAAAGTATGTCAGAGCCCCTTCTCGTTGTTGGAAATTCTGCTTCTTCCAACATATCTGAGAGCCAGGAATTGCCTCCACGTGAGGCAGCCTCTGATACCGTTGTGCATTCGTTGTTAAACTCTCCCGCAATGAAAGCATTAACACCTCAATATACAGAAGATCACATTATAGAACCCACGACGCTTCTCCATCCTCAGTTTTCAAAATTAAATATGGGTATGATCAGTATATATCAAAACCCTCTGTAAGAATTGTTTAAACGGTGGCAATTTTTGTAAGCAATTAATATATCGATTTGTTCGAGAACCGAAACGGTTATAAGCGTGAACCTTAATTATATTTATGCGCGTTTAACAAAGCAGACATCACCCTAGAAAAGATTTTTAATTTGATCATTTCATTATCCCAGTCAAAGAATGTTGAGACTGATTGAAACAATGTTTTTTTAGGAAAAAACCGAAAGTTTGCAGTGAGTCTTGAGGGGTTTAAAGGTAAAAATACGCAGTCAATTCTAAGTGAGCTTATAACCTCGAAAGAAGGGAGAAAAACACAAGCAATTCAAAAAAATGCCTATTATCACCAGCATCGGATATTCCATGGCGAGCTAACTTATTCTGGAAGACAAGTGAAAATGCAGAAAACTTTGAACTATCCGAGAAAATATTTGTCGTTCCCGACTTATCTTAAAAAACGACACTGCAATCTCAGTTTTTATCGCTTTTAAAGCCAGTTTTTGACTTCTACTAGAAGTGCATAGTATTTTATTTTTCAACATAATTTCAGCTATACACTAAACAAAGTTTTTCATTGCACAGTTAATTTTAATGCTTGTTTTAAAGTGCGACTTCAAAGAGTGCATTTTGACACAGCGCATAAATTAGCATTCAGATTTTTTTTTAATTTATTCTTCTGCTTTAATAAAAACCTGAAACTTAAGGGGGCACTTTAATGTAAAACTTCAGGCATGTAGATGGTGTGAGTCACAGCGTGAATACTTGATAGCGCGCAATATGATTGTGGTGAGAGCATGATTGAATATTCGAAACTGCTCAATAAACCGCTATTTATTTCAATTTCTAGTATCACCAAATACTTCAAGATGCGCGAATCTTTTAACATTTTCTATCTCAAATACTAAATGAAGGAAAACAGTTTCCTGTAAATTTGTAAATCTCTCGTAAAGAATATTTTTTATATTACTATAATGATCGTATAGAATTACCCATTCTCACTTGCTAGAACCTTTTATCAATGGGAATTTCAGTCAAGCGTGTTATAAATATTGAAATTTACATTTCGCAATATCAGTAGTGAATTTATTCAAGTATGTTGCTTTTCTAGCAACCATTCCAGAATAATTTGTTGGTTGTTTATACATTCAAAGTTGAGGATTTCATAACATTTTTTGAAATAAGTTTACCGGAGAAACATTTTACAAAATAACCAAAAATGAATCACTTCTTTCACAATATGAGATTTGCTTTTTCTCCATCATTTGTTCAAAAACGAAGTTACAAACACCAATGGCTTATCTTGATCACCAAATATTTTCGTACTTTTTCTACCATACTGCATGCAAACCTTTCTTGAGAATTATTTGTTATTTTGATACAAATCAATTTCATATGCGGAAGAAACAATTAAATGCTATCATAGTGAAAGTGGTTATGATAAAATACCATAAGATATTGTCACATACCAATTACACCAATGCCATTAATTTAAAGCATTTTATGTAGACAAGAGTAACTTTTAGACTAATTTTCCGAATGTTTTCTGGGCTGCTAAGCCCTTGTTGAGTACCTGAATTAGGCGAATCAGATGCACTTTTTTGCAAATGGCAATGTTTTTCTTTTAAATGCTCATAATTTGCAGCAGCTTCACAAAATTGATTTGAAGATTTGATAAATTGAAAATGTTTATAGTTGAGTTATTACTTTCAATTTCTCTGCAAAATAAATTTTGGGAAACATTTCATGTGGTTTCCTAAAAGCATGTGGATGCCAGGGCCTCTTAAAATATGTTTGTTTCCTGGTACACTCTGTCGGGTATTGCGTAAAAAAATAGTTTCGAAAAATTATTCACTAAAAGAAATGATTTGCTACTTCATCCTTTTGCTAGTCTAATTCGCCTCCCCCCCCTTCCCCTTAGGGCATTCTTTGTTTCCCCTGAGGTTCTGTTTTTACACTTTTAATTTCACCCTCCACTTACTTGACAATCTTTTGAAACATGGTTTGTGAAGTGCCCTGTGGATGTTTCTCTTACCTAGTGATTCGCGATTTGGATAATGGGCCTTCGAGATTACTATAAAGGGATCGCCAGCTTTTAAAGGAATTTCACACTTGAGGAAATATAATCTAGGGGTTTATCCCTCCCATACTGAGCTACGCGGTAATGGCGAGATAAATTGCACTTGTTAAAATGAATACACAAACGATTTAACGCGAACACATTGATTTATACGGAAATTTTATTGTTTTACTTAAAGTTTTCGGCAAACATTTCTTTTCAACTTATTATATGCAATAATGTAAAAGGGTTCACTACGAAAAGAGAAAAGAACTACTAAGTAACCGTTTTTATTTTAGTTTTTCTACTTATTCTATGGTTGCATGAAGGAGAAAAAGGAAACACGGTTGGCACTTTGTAAAATGATCGGATCTTCATTTATGTCGTGTCACTTCAATTAAATAATATTTCCTTTACGTCGACTGATCTCTCACAAATGAGATGGCATGTGTGCATATTCACACTAAAATTACGAATTGGGATCTTTATGCACGCACAGACTTCGGAACACACGCCTCGTGGTAAGTGAGCTAGTAAGAAAATGCTCAACCAAGCCTATAACTCTCCGCGGAATATAGTAAATTTTATAGACGGCTGTTCAACTCACGGAACCGTAGAATGTTCCGGCCTTTATCTTTCTTTAGAGAATTGCTTATGATGCGCTTGTGTTCATTCCTGACCCATTTTTGCAATTTAGAATTGACCAATGCATACCTTTATTGGTAGTTTCACTCTTTGTTTCATGAAGAACGCTCAATAAAACATTCTGACACATGCTTTGAATGCGAGTAAGTTTTACCACTTGAACGCTGCATCCTTTGAAAAAAACTATGGGCCTGATGTTACGAAGTGCAAAAGATGCTACTCAATTTATTTTGGATCCATTTTGTTTTGTAATACATGGGCTCTTGCACAACTTTTCAATTTTTGACCTAATAGTGTGAAGTATATCCTTTCGTATGTAATTCATCTTTGTGTGCGATACTTCGGTTAGCTAATTGATTTTCATGATATAAATAGTGGCTGATCTTTAAAACGACAGCATATGAAATTATCCTCTTTCACATGCCTGCTTTTTCTCCTATTCTTTGTGTCCACATCGTAAGAAAATGGGTAATCACAACCAAGTTGGCTATCTTAGGGAACCCGTGCGAATTCTCAAGACGGAAGATTGCTGGAAGTTATCAGATGAGGTTAAACGAAATGGAAATATGCTATCATAAAATTGCCTTGACACACATTTTAAAGTGAATAGTATCTACTTCTATATACGTTATAGTGTAGAATGACGTGAAATACCAAATTCATGCTGCCAGTGCAGATTTTTTTCTAAAAGTTTCACTCCTTCCATTTTTGCCGTTACTAGATTCTTGAAGTCAACCTTAAAAATTTTAATTACCACTTTTATTTGTTTGGCGATTTTGTGCTTTTTGTTGCAGTTCTGGAGTTTTTTATATCTACAAGATGTCACGACTGAAGAGATAGAATCAGCTATTTCCACTGAAGAAATCCTCGAAATATTAAAAAATAAACCAGCCAATATCTTTTTTTTAATACAAGAGGTATGCTTTTATGTTATACGTATACTTTTCTATTTTACGGCCACAATTATACACCAGAGCCTTCCCCTATATTGCTTGATACATAGTAGATTCTCACTGCTTCTATCAGTTAATTTTTTTTATGGTTTCAAAAGAAGGATACGAGGGATGCGTTTTTTCTCTAAAGGAAAGAAGCTACTTTCTTTCTTCTATAAATTGAGTATTCTTAGTGCCTTGTAGTCCATGATTTCTTCATGAATGTTCTTTAGTAGTTGAAGATTGTAATCCTGTAATATCTATTTCTCAGATTTTGGCTATCTTGAAAGTATCAATGGAGCAGCCTGTAACAGTTGCTTCTGTGGATAAAACAACCTCCTTTTGTGTGAGGCTTCTCACACGCTTGATGAGTACACTTTGTAACACTTCCATTGATTGTACGTTTTCTTTTATATGTTATTTTATCTCAAAATCAGAGCATTTAAAAGCAACAGATTTGCAGGATTAAATAGTGTGTCTGTACATCCCCACGTCTCTCTTTTTGAATGTATTTTGTTTTCTCTCGTTTTTCTAAGGAGAAACGTAGGCTATGTATAGAAAATAAATGTCATTATTCTTTTTAGACGATTTTCTTTCTTAAACTTTTATTTTTTCAATATTTCTGCTTGGTCAGAAGCTTTTACTTTAATTACATTTTTACCTCCCATGCTGAGTCAGCATGTACATAGAGTTGGCTAAAAATCAAATTTCTATGATTCCACTCTTCATACCTCTTGGTTTAAAGTGGATTTTTTTAAATTTTTATCTTTATTTAAATTGAATATTTTTTTAAAATTGTATTTTTTTAGCTACACTTTATAACTTATTTTGGGATACGCAACCCGCCTTCTTGTTCCTTATTGCAGGTTAGGATAATTTTTATACTATAAGACAGCCAAAGCAGTGTAACTATATGTTTATAGTATTAAATTTAATTCATTTTATTTTTTAATTTATTTTTAAAAAAATGAAGCGGTTCTGAAAATTTTCAAGATATACTCCCTACAAAAAAATCCAAAATAAAAATTCTCTCACATTTGAAAAGTTTTCTCTTCCTTCCTACTTTTTCTTTCTCTGGGGTGTATGTACACATGCCTTATCTTTCTTCTGTAATTATTTTTTGTTGCATATCTGTTGTTTATCCTTTTAATTTTTAGATATTTTCTCCACAAAATGTTTCTTTGTATAACTGTGGTGATGTTTATCTGTTGACAGAAATAAAAGATGAAGAAGCAACACATAAAATTTCAAATGGTAGAGAGAAGGAGGAGACAGACACAGCTATCCACTCTACAGAGCCACACATAGTGAAACAGGTGGCATCTACAGCTGCTGTAGAAGAAGTTGAAACTCTTCCATTTAAAAAATGGAAGCATCCACTTGGCTATGAAGTATAGTTATTATGTTATCTGTTTGTATTGAAATGTGGAGAAATTTATTATATTTAAAAGTTTTTTGGTTTGTTTTTTTTAACTATTTTGAAGTGTGTGTACTTCTAAGATAGGTTATAACAATTTTGTGTGAAATATTTATTATTTTTATTAATCGTAAGTATATATTCTTTACTATTTCAAGTTTTAGTAGTATTCATATATATTTCTTTTCTTGTTTTAGATTTTAAAACATTTGATGTATTTACTCTTTAATAAATACTGCTATATATCTCCTGTTGGAGAATCCATTGAATTGACGGTATGTTTAAAAAGAAGAAGAAGAAAATTTATAATACAGTTGGATGCATTATTTATTAATTTTTTGTATACTTATAAATCGCATTGAAATGGAATTTTCTATAAAAAATAAAGTTTATATCCAATGAGAAATATAGTTGGCTTCATAAGTATACGTTTTGTGTTAAACTCTAAGAATCTATATTTTTTATATTAAAGATATTTATATATATTTCTTGATAAAATAACATGAGAAAATTTTTTGTAAAAGAATAAACACTGTGAAAGTATAAAGAAGAATTGAAAATTCTATTTTATTTTGATATATTTTTGTTTGGATAGCCACGCACTACAGCCTCTAGATCTTATATTTGGAAAAGTAAGAACTTCTATATGAATATGTTGGATATTTCTTTTATGCTATCATAATTTGTTTAAATATGGATTGAAATAATTTCATATATCCAATCTCTATTAAAAAATATATCTTTTAATATATATCAAAATGAAGAGTTTGTAAAGTTTTATTTCTTTTTATAGATGGAATTGGCTCTGTTTCTTCAGATGGAGATTCTACATCCATTCCTTTACTTAAAAATAGAACAGAAGTTATTCATTGTCTCATTACATGTTTATCAGAGCCTCTTTTTCATGTAAATCTCTCATGTTTTGAACTATTTTTTTTTTTGTTTTTCATCCTATTTTAGAAACACTCTCTTTTGTGTCGTTTATTTTTGTATTGTAGAAGAAATTCTGCCACTGAGGGTGTTTTATTGGTTTGTTTGTTGGAATTTTGTTTATATTTTTGAGTTTTTGTTGTTGATAAATTCTATAAATGTATTTTATGGAAGTAGAGAGATGAAGAGGGGAGGAGAGAGATGAAGGGGGGAGAAGAGAGACGAAGAGAGAGGAAGAAAGGAGAAGAGAAATGAAGAGGGGAGAAGAGAGAGGAAGAAAGGAGAAGAGTAATGAAGAGAAATGAAGAGAGATGAAGAGAGGAGAAGAGAAAGGACAAAGGGAATATATGAAGGATGAGAAACAAAAATATAAAGCAAAAATAAAAATTCTTCAGTATAAATAACTGATAAAATAATTTATAATAAAAGAAAGGTTTTGAAGGAGAATCTTAATTATTATGTTTGTTTTCAATTTATTTTTCATTTTTATAAAGTATCAAACATTTTTAAAAAAATTATTTATTAGTAGTATGCATTTCTTTTACTTCACGTTAAAAATATCTATTTTATTTATTAGGAATTTTACCACTTTATATTTTTTTATTTATTTTAAAGAATGCTGAACAATATATGCATCTCCCACAACCTTGGTCTAATGCCTTACTCGACCGTAAACTCCCCTTTAAAGCAAATTTATTCTATTCTTTATTAAATTGTGTATTATCTTACAATACCACACATTTTGTTAGTACTAATAAGAAAGATTATATATGGAATCATTCTTTCAAATGTGAAAAAAATCCATGTTTTCTTAAATTTCGTTTTTATTTTTTGTAAAAATACTATTTGAGACTACTGAATAGACAATATCTCTTTTATATTTTTTATTTTTTGCCTTTATTTTTTGGTTGAGTTTATTACTCGTTTTCATTCATCTTTTTCAACTTTTTTCTCGCTTTCTCAACTCCCCTCTTCTTTATTTTCTTTTCTCTATCTCCTCTTCTCCATCTCCTCTTCTCCATCTCCTTCTCTCCATCTCCTCTTCTCCATCTCCTCCTCTCCATCTCCTCTTCTCCATCTCCTCTTCTCCATCTCCTCTTCTCCATCTCCTCTTCTCCATCTCCTCTTCTCCATCTCCTCTTCTCCATCTCCTCCTCTCCATCTCCTCTTCTCCATCTCCTCTTCTTCATCTCCTCTTTTCCATCTCCTCTTCTCTATCTCCTCTTCT
>JADAQX010000937.1:0-18825 GCA_015476325.1 Cardiosporidium cionae | reverse complement strand
GATTTCCTTCACGTTTTGGTAATTGGACTATGCCAGAAGGGATGGAAAAAGTTTTAAAAGGTTTAGCTTCTCTTAAAGGAAAAGAATATGGAGAAATTGCTTTGGAGGCAGATCGTATTGTACGTGCTTGCCATATTCGTCCCTTCCAAGAAAGATGTGAAGAATTAAAGAAACAATTGGAGAATATGAAGACAGCTCAAGAAGCTCAGAAATTAGCTGAAGATTCTTCTCTTTCTGCTGGTGAAGATTTATTAGCCCACCTTTTCACAACGAATACTTCTGTGAGGGAGAAAGCCTTGGAGGTGTATGTACGTCGTGTGTATAGAGGCCATCGTGTCCAAGATGTTCGTACTTTGCCTTCAAAGGAGAGTTTTCCTTCTTCTACACGTTTACTGGAGGCCTCCACGACGTTGTGGAGATTCCAACTTCGAGAATCTTCTGGTAATGAAACACCGTGGAGAGTTGGATGTTTGATTTTCTCAAAAGGATTCGATGATCTCCGAAGCTCTATTTCTAAATATATTGCAAATGTTGCCACAGAAGCTAACAAACGTTTTAAAAAAGCAGAAGGTAGGGGGAGAGGAGGAGGGGGGAGAGGAGAGAGGGGGGAGGGAAGCGTGGGAGAGGAGAAGGAGGGTGAGAGGAAGAAGGGGGGGAGAGGAGAAGGAGGGGGAGAGGAAGAGGGGGGTGAGAAGAGAAGGAGGGGGAGAGAAAGGAAAGGAGGGGGAGAGAAAGGAAAGGAGGGGGAGAGGAGAAGGAGGGTGAGAGGAAGAGGGAAGAGAAAGGAAAGGAGGGGGAGAGGAGGAAGGCGAGAGTGAGATAAGGAGGGAGAGGAGGAGAAAATGAGAAAGGTAAGGAGGCGACAGAGTGCGATAAGGAGGGAAGGAATGGAAATGAAGGGGAAATGTGCAGTGCGAGTAAAATAGAAAGCAATGAATTCAAAAGTTGTGGATAGAGAGTAATGTATAGTTTATAGATAACCTACCAGAAGAAATTTTTTACATCTATTGTTTCAATAATTTCTGTAAGAATTGGGTTTCCTTTCAAAAAGTTTTAAAAACGTTTCTTACGTTATTCTGTGGATGTTTGGTACAAATATGTGTTCAGCCAATGTTTTATATATCGTCTTACCAACACCTCAACGTATTCAAAAAGATACAGAATTAGAAAGAAAAATTGTTGAAGAAGTGGAGGGTATTTTGAAGAAACGCTCCTCTGAGCTTCAAAATGCTAGAATTCATTCTGTGAATTTAGTTATTCCAAATTCGCCTATGAATCCTCGTTATTTCTCATTTTTAGAAGCGAATGCATTCTCTGAAACCAAATTATTTCGGTTAGTTTATAATTTGATGATGAAAGAGAAGGAAGAAACTCACGAGCCTCCTGTGAAAAGAGAAGCAACTAAATGTGTGTGAAATGGATGAGAGAGTGATGTAGAATAAAACTCTTTCAAAACTTAAGTCACTCTAGCCAACAGAAGAAGGATTTATAAGTGTGTGAGATTTAAAGTTTTTAAAATAAAAAAAATTGGGTTTGATATTATCTATCCTATAGAGATGTACCCATTCCCTCTCTAAGTGAGACGTATCTATTTTATTTTATAGACTGTGATGGATAGCTTTTTTATACTTCACTGTGTATACCTCCCTTTTTTTTCTCTCCTCTATTTTCCTTCTTTCATCTTTACTCTCTCTCTCTACTCTCCTCTCTACTCTCTCTCTCTACTCTCTCTCCTCTCTACTCTCTCTCTCTACTCTCTCTCTCTCTACTCTCTCTCCTCTCTACTCTCTCTCTCTACTCTCTCTCTCTACTCTCTCTCCCTACTCTCTCTCTCTACTCTCCTTTCTATTCTATGTTTTGCATACTTCCTTTCTCTTTATAGTGATATGCGGCCCACATTTCCTTCTTTGATGGAATTGGGTCGTTTGAATGAAAATTTTGATTTGGAGCCTATCAATGGAGTGGATTCCAACACACGTATTTATCTTGGAAAGCAAAAGAAATACCTCCACAGTGCTTCTCATGCCCCTCAAGCCATTTTTATACGAAGTTTGATCTATGAAGATGATATTTTAGAGCGTTCAAAGGCTCGTCGTGTGTTGATGGATTTGTTAGATGAATTAGATCGCTCTGTTTTGGATCCTCGTGTTACTATCGCTCCCTCTGGCCGTCTTTATCTCCACGTTATTCCTGCTCTCAATTCTACTGTTCGTGATGTTGTCCAAAAATGTGAAGGATTAATGATGGATCTTCGTGTGCATTTTTCTGAACGTTTGCTTCGTCTCCGTGTGGATCAAATCGAACTACGTGTCCACGTTATTTCTCCTCCCTCTGCTTCCTCATGGAATGATGCCTTCCCTTCCTCTACCCCCCTTTTGGCTTCTCTTTCTTCGAAAGATTTGCTCAAATCTGCCCCCTCAACCATTTCTACCCCCACTAACACTGCCCCCTCAACCATTTCTACCCCCACTAACACTGCCCCCTCAACCATTTCTACCCCCACTAACACTGCCCCCTCAACCATTTCTACCTTCAATGGAAAAGTTATTCGCTTGGCTGCCACCTCTGAAGATGGATTGTGGTTGCATACAAAAGCATTTGAAGAGCTACCAGATGGCATCACCGGTGAGCCTCTCCGCTATCGCAGCCTTCGTCCTGGTGGTCGTACGATTGATAGTATGCAGCCATATCCTCTCTTGGATAGAGTGGAGTTAAAACGAACAGCTGCCCGACGTGCTGGTTCGACGTATGCTTACGATTTTCTTGGATTGATGGAAATGGCTTTAATAAAAGTGTGGCATGAACATTTGGAGAATTTGAATGATACACTTGATTCCATTCCTATCGATATTTTGAAGGTATGGAGGAAGAGGAGGGAGAGAGAGGGAGAGAGAGAGAGAGGGGGAGAGAGAGAGAGGGGGAGAGAGAGAGAGAGGGGGAGAGAGAGAGAGAGATGGAAAGAGAGAGAGAGAGATGAAAAGAGAGAGAGAAAAAAGAGAGAGAGAAAAAAGAGAGAGAGAAAAAAAAGAAAAGAGAGAGATGAAAAGAAAGGCATAAGGAGACCTATAAACTCTATGGGATAAGAAAACAAGAGTAAAAACATTAGAAGTTGCAATGGAAACAGAATTTTTTTTTCATTTTTTTTTTGAAATATCTCTTTGAATCTAGAAATACATGAATCTATTTTTGACGATTTCTTTTCCATTTTTCTTTTTCTATTTCGTATGAGTAGAGTCTATTTCATCGTTATAGGATAGCCTCTTTGTTTCTTTTATTACTTTTTTTCAGGTTCAAGAATTTCAAATGCTTTCTTCTGCTTCCTCTCCATCGTTGCTATTAAAAGATGAATGGAAAGTTGGACAGAATACGTTGGGTATGTTGGGTTGGTTGATTGAGATGAAAACACCAGAATATCCCTCTGGAAGGAAAATTGTACTCCTAGCCAATGATATTACACATCAAAGTGGTTCTTTTGGTGTAGAAGAAGATCAATTTTATGCAAAAGTTTCAGAATATGCACGTCTCAATGGTCTTCCCAGGATTTATATTTCTTGTAATTCTGGAGCTCGTATTGGATTGTATGAAGAATTGAAAGATAAGATTCATGTAGCCTGGGAATCTCCTACAAATCCTAGTTTAGGATTTAAATATTTATATTTGACAGAAGCTACGTTTGCTTCTTTAGCTTCTGGTACTGTTGAAGGAGAATTTGTCGAAGAAGAAGGCGAACGGCGGTTTAAATTGAAAGCCATTATTGGATCTCCTGGACAGTATATTGGTGTTGAGAATTTGAGGTGATAAGGAGGGAGGGAGGGGAGAGAGAGGTGATAAGGAGGGAGGGAGGGGAGAGAGAGGTGATAAGGAGGGAGGGGATAAGGAGGGAGGGAGGGGAGAGAGGTGATAAGGAGGGAGGGGATAAGGAGGGAGGGGATAAGGAGAAGGAGGAGGAATAGGTGGGGGGGGAGAGGGAATTTGAGTTACGGGAGGGGGCTATGGAGGGAAATAAGGATAGAAAAGGAAGGACAGCATGAGGAGCAAAAAGAAGGAGCCTAGTGGAAATTTCCTTAAGAAAATGAAACTCTTCAAAGAAGGTGTAAAATATGACCGCATGAAAACAAAGAGAGAAATTTTCTGTAGGCTGCTGTAAATACAGCACAGGGCGTGTCTGTTTCCTTCCTTTGATTATTGATATTCTTCTCTCCTTCCTGCTTTTTTGGCAGTGTCTCAAATGTACGAAATTCATAGAAGCCTCTATACTCTTTTCATCACTGTTTCCATCCTTATTTCTATTTTTAGAGGTTCTGGAATGATTGCGGGTGAAACGAGTCGTTCTTATGATGATACTTTCACCCTCAGTTATGTCACTGGACGTAGTGTGGGTATCGGTGCTTATATTGTACGATTGGGACAACGTGTGATTCAAATGCAGCAATCCTCTCTCATTTTGACAGGCTACCAAGCTCTCAATAAATTATTGGGAAAAGAAGTCTATGCCTCCCAAGGTCAACTGGGTGGTCCTCAAATCATGTTCCAGAATGGTATATCCCATTTGGTAGTCCAAAATGATCAAGAGGGTGTGAAAGAAATCTTACGTTGGCTTTCCTACGTTCCTCGAACACGTTTTGAACGTATTTACTCCAAAGGAACTTCTCACTCTCCTCTTTCCACCGTTAATTCTCTTTTTATGGAAGCTTCCCCTACGGAAATGGTTCCAAATTCGAATTCTCCCTCCACCTTCCCGAATTCTCCCCCCCCTTTCCTGAATTCTCCCCCCCCTTTCCTGAATTCTCCCCCCCCTTTCCCCACACCCTCCCTTCTGGGGGATCCTGTAGATCGTCCCATCTCGTTCATGCCCTCCTCTAATCTCTACAATGCTCGCCATTTGTTTATGGGTCAAACCCTTCCCAATGGCACATGGCAGAGTGGATTTTTTGACAAAGCTTCCTTCAAAGAATATTTAGCTGGCTGGGGTAAAGGGGTGATTGTTGGCCGAGCACGTCTTGGAGGCATTCCTGTGGGTGTGATTGGTGTGGATGTACGCTCTGTGGAGGCACGTATTCCTGCTGATCCTGCTAATCCAGATTCTCGAGAGGCATTGGTGCCTCAGGCTGGCCAAGTTTGGTTTCCTGACAGTGCCTACAAGACAGCCCAAGCGATTGAAGATTTTAATAAGGGGGAGAATCTCCCCTTATTTATCTTTGCCAATTGGCGTGGATTTTCAGGGGGGTCTCGTGATATGTTTGGAGAAGTTTTGAAATTTGGAGCCATGATTGTGGATGCTCTTCGGAAATATAAGCATCCTGTTTTTGTTTATATTCCCCCCTATGGAGAATTGAGAGGAGGTGCTTGGGTGGTGGTGGATCCCTCTATTAATTCTCAGAAAATGGAGATGTATGCTGATACGCTCAGCCGAGGGGGTATATTAGAGCCACCAGGAATATGTGAAATCAAATTTCGAAAGGGAGATCAACAAAATTTGATGCATAAATTAGATCCTGATCTTTTATATTTAGACAAACAACTCGAAAATTTTCAGGTGGATTTTTTATATACTTTTCGGGATTAAAATGGGGAGAGAGGGAGGGGGAGAGAGGGAGAGGAGAAAAAAATGTATATAGATAGAATAGAGAGGGAAGGAGAGAGGGAGGGGGAGAGAGGGAGAGGAGAAAAAAATGTATATAGATAGAATAGAGAGAGAGAAATGAGAGAAGAAAATAAATATAGTGGCCCACAAACTCGTGCATCTGATTTTATAGGAACAAGAGGGAGTGAAGAGAATTTTCTTTTTTTGTAGAGTTTACACACTTTAAAAGAAACGATTAGGATATGTAGACTCTGTAGTTTTGAATAGTTCTCTGTGTTGGAGATATATTTTTTGTTTAAGAAAGTGTAATATTTTTTTAATTTTTTGTAAAAAAGATGTCTTGCAAGTCTCTCTTGTTTTTTCCTTCTTTCTTTGGGTATCTTTCTCTCTTTTGAAGCCTCTTTCCTTACATCTTCTGTAATCTTTTGTTTTGATGCATTTTTATACTTGTCCACACATTGTAGGAATATTGGAGTTTTTATTTTCCTACAGATTTATATAGATTATCAAATTTTTTTGAAAATTTTTTTCTCTCTTTTTTTTACTTTTGTTTATATATTTCTTCTATAGGATGATACAGTTTCTATTGATTTGAAGAAAGATATTAAGAAACGAGAAACTGCATTGATGCCACTCTACTTACAAATAGCTCATGCCTATGCGGATTTGCATGATAGAGCGGAACGGATGAAGGCCAAAGGGGTTATTCGAGATTCTGTAGAATGGAGAACATCTCGACATTTCTTTTATTGGAGATTGAAGAGACGATTGATTGAAGATGAAATAAAGTTTGACATTTTGGGAGGGTCTATTTGTAGGGTTCTGTTTTTTCCTAATTTTTCTCATTTCGATTCTCTCCTTCTCTTTATTTTATGGAGTGTGTGTGTATACACACAATCGTTTCAATTTTATATTTTTTTGAGAGAGAGAGAGAATTACGAATTTGGATGTATATAGTTAAGAAGTAGTTTAGTGTATATGTTTAAAGTGTAAATTATCGTATTTTTACATCCAAATGATTTTTTGGTGTTTTGTAATCTATCATTTTTCATTTCTCTTGTAAAGAATTTTTTTTATAGAGATTCGCAGATATTTTTTAAAGAGTGTGGTCTCTCTTTTTTTATCTTTTTTATAGTTTAAAAGGGGATTTAATCACCTTTACTTGCTCTCTTTTTTTCTCTTTTTTTCAAAAAAATTCAAAGTATACTTTTAGATTTTCATCTAGAAAAACGATTATTCTCTCTTTTATTTTTATCGTTTTTTATTAAAACTATTTTTTGTTTTTTGTGTGCACATTTTTTCAGAGAACGCTTACGCTCTATTAATCCTACTATGTGTGCCTCCTCTATTGATGATATGTATCGCCGTTTGCTTCCCTCTACTGTAAATTATGAGGATGATGAAGCATTTGTTCGTTTATTTGAAGGTATGGAGGGTTATTTTTATTTTATTTTTTATTTATAAAGTGTTTTATTCTTCATTTATCAGTGAAATTCTGTGGGGATAATTCAGCGTATGTTTCTACTTTTTTATAGTTTGTTATTGCTATCTTTCACATAGCTCGCTAGGACTTGGATTGTTTCGGAGAAACTATAAAAGAGAGATGCGAGCGATGAAGTAGAGGTTGCAGAGAAGATGTAAAAATGAAAATACATCCTTCTGGGTGTGACTGGAATCCTTTGGTCTCCGTTTTTCCAGCCTTGATTCCTTGTTTTCTCTTTAAATTTCTTTATTCTTGTAGTGATTTGTTTTCTCTCTACTATAATTTGGAGAAGTGGGCATGCCATATAAGTGTTTTGTTTTTACATTTTCATCTATTGCTTTTACAGGAAATGAAGGCAAACAACTCACACAGCAATTTTTTGCTTCCCTTGAGAAAACAGAAATTCAGGCGCAAGTGTATACTCTCTTAAGTGAATTACCAGAAACGGAGCGGTTGGCTTTCCTTAATACTCTCACAGTCACGTAGATTTCTGAGTATCTCTTGGTGTAAATACTTTATTCTATGAAGTATGCACTGTCTGGAACAAATTTCAACTTGCACACATTTCCTTCTTTGTAGTAACATGCAGCTGAAAATTGAGTAATGCGTATATCACTCGGAAGAAACAATCAAAACAGAAAGCATTATATGCATCGCATAGTAGTATGAGAAAATGGAATGAAAACAATACAAGTGGAATATAATCAAGTTCTCATTTTAGCATAGTTTGCCTCATGTTTCACTACCCTTTGATAAGCTACACGAGCAGGTTATATTTAAAAGTATTGATGGATCGTTTAGAATGAAATTTCCTTCTTTGAAAATGCCAATAATCAAGCCACCTTTCTAGTAGAATTAGTGCATCTCCAAATCGAAATTAACAAATAGTAGGGTGATTTTTCTATTGCGGAGGATTTTTTAAGTGTTCATGGTCAACTTATTTCGCAATTTTTTTCGTAAACGCAAAATTATTCTGCTAGAATTTTAAAGAAATTAACTGAATCACTTCACCCGTATTGTCATAGTGTGCGCTGCTGCTATTATGTAAAATCACGCTTAACGTATACGTTGCAAATCGCACTTGTTTTTAAAATAGTATGCGCTGACAATTGAATTTTCCTGCTTTGAATTGAATCTCATTGATATTCAAGCTTCGTTTTGTAGAGATGCATATACCCTCTCGTACAAATTCTTACCTTGATATAAAATGGAACGATACAACGATAATTTCTTGGTGTTACAAATTAAGTTTTGCAATATCTTCTCGCTATGGCTGTCGTGCAAGTGTTGCAATAGTATGCTAAAACTGGCGGGGTGCGTCATTTGGTTAGACTGATTGATCCACTAAAAACTTATGAAACAATACAATGTAGAAAAACTCTTCCAAGAATACTTGCGCAGAAAATCCCCTCAAGTCAATTTAAAGAAGGTAGTGCGGTGTGCGCTAGAAATAAAGCTTACTCCAAACAATTCCATAATAAGGAAATAAAATTGCTACAGTTGTACTAATTCTCTACTTCTCGTTGCAACGCAAAGTAAGATTCCATCGACAAACTATTTTCAAGTTCTGAACTGTCGGTATGACTTTTCAGCAATATTTAAAGACATCAGTATGCTTTTTTTTTTCAATTGTAAAAATTATCCTGTTGAAATTGCACGTGTAAAGAAGTGATTCCAGGATTAACTTTTATTTTGAAATTTCCACCTGTAGAAGATATCAACAATCGATGATGATTTCGGAAAATCTAACATGGCAATATTATGTAACGTGATATTTTCAGGACAGATTTAACGGCTCACACCATGTCTTGTGTTTACGCTTAAATTACTACTCGCATGAAGATCAGGGGAAGGGTTAGACAACAAAAACACAAAAAATTGGCCTTTAGGAATGGAAAAACATGTATACGTTCTTTGCATTCTCTAAGGCTAATAAAAAGAAAAGGACAAGGCTGATGGTGCTATTTATTCAGTTTTTATGAGTTTATACATTCTTTTGTAACAAATGTTTCAACACTTATGTGAAAGGAAATATAACTGCAATAAGCAGTGAATAAGAACCGTAAGTTTTGATTCTCGTCGTTTTGAGACCCACACCTGGCTGCTACACATTTATTAATAGTTTGTTCTATGTTAGCTGCTTAATCATACATAGAGAAAGAACGCAAAGCATTTCCATTTGTTTTTGCAATACTATAATCTAAAAAATTCGATGCGGGAATGTTATCACAAGTAGGCAGAATGAGCGATATATATAGTAAATTATCCCAAAAGGAATTATATAGAGAGCTTTCCTTTTATTTTTATTTTGCAATTCGTTTCTGTGCCATGCTCTAGTATTCTCGTGAGTGGTACATATCTATGTAAAGTAAAAATTATAATTTCGGTTCGCCATGCAGTACTTAAGTGAGGACAAATGTATGGTGATAATTTTAAAAGTAGGCACCACGCCGGTCTTTTGTTCTTTTTAAAACGAAATAGAGGTACGTACTTTCTTCCTCTTTTAGCTGTCTATTCACGCAGCTAACTTTTCATAATTACCCAAAAGTTAAAAAACTAACTAGCGTTATCAAACTCAGCATTTTACTTTAACAGTCACTGCTGCTGCACTCGCCATCTTTTGACTGCCGCGTGTTGACATAACTCAGCCTCTCTAGTGGTATTTTGTTCATTCTTCAAATTTCTTCAAAATATTTTAAAACAATGGAACAAACTTGCGTTTTATTAAATCTTACATAAGATCGTTGTTTATTTTTTCTCTCACTACGATGAGAGCTGTCAACAGTTTTCTGAAGAATGGTTCTATCTTCACTGATACTTCCAGGATAGTTTCTTTGAGGAACAGCGCAATGATTCAGCTATGTTTTTTGAAGAAATCCGCTTACTGTTTGAATCGAAAACTCACTTTTTTAATTAGCAGAGAAAACCAATACAAAATGGGAAAGGGGACAAGCGCCGTATTCCCGCTTTTACGCCTAAATCAAATGCTGGCGATTTCATTGAATCATCCTCTGCAGTGTACAGTAGCGCCCCGCCTTCCTTTCACCTATGTATCAAAAATGTCCATTCGTACAGGATTTTTCAGAGACGATCCCGATTTTATTGATCCACAAACTGTCATGGTATGTCCTGGTATCCGGTAGAATGCGCCCTTTACAATGTTTTGATTCTCGCAATGTAGAATTGATAAAGAGTAGATATCTTTTACCCTAGCTAACCGAGCAAAAAAGGGTAGAAACTCTATATCAAGAATGCCCTTGTTAAAACGCAATGGATCCTCTTGCAAAAACTTATGAAAGTCTGGCTAATTTTCGATAAGTCAATCTCTCCCCGGGTGTACGTACAGTGAAGTTGGAAATTTTATCCTATTTTCCCTGTTGCGTTTTGTCTATTCTTACTAAATAGCATGTTTATTACGTGTAATTTTTCCTATGTGAGAGACTGTTTGCGTAATAATATAAATAGCATGTCAAATGTAATTTTTCAACCGTAAATTCCTCTTCCTGTCATTCTCTTCTCCCACGTCCATTGCGATAAAAGCGTGCGCCACTGCATGGAAGAGCAACAAAAATAGACTGGAAATAAATGGGAATAAAAAACATATAGCAGTGCATTTTTATCGTCAGCAATGGGAATTTTTTTGCAGATGGAAGTAACGAAAATACTGGCCACTTCGTATCTATTTTATGTCACACTTTGTATGTACCTATCTCTGCGTGCGTATACCTATGAAATAATGGCAACATTTCTTTTAGATGAGCGTTAAAGTTACTCTTTTTTCTGTACACACGTGTCCAACTTGCCTCTTTTTTAAGAGCTTCCATCTCTTCTTTTTAAATATGGAAAAGAGTAACGTTTGTATTTTATACCCTCTTTTTGAGTGTAGGCTGTGTGCGGTTTCATTTTTTTATTTAGATGTTTCTCAAATTTTTTCCGCCCACTTTTCATTCGATTTTC
Source organism: Cardiosporidium cionae (assembly GCA_015476325.1). NCBI lineage: Eukaryota > Apicomplexa > Aconoidasida > Nephromycida > Cardiosporidium > Cardiosporidium cionae. The sequence goes on along the minus strand of JADAQX010000937.1, from coordinate 7,801 downwards.
TTGATCAAATATTCCTTTATTTTTTGCTTTTATACGAGAAACTGGAGGAGGATGAAGTCCTTCACTATGAAATATGTGTCTATCTTTTTTTCTTTTGCAAGAACATCCTTCTTCTTGTGGCCAATTTTATTTTCTAAAATATTTTTCTGCCAAAATTCTTTCATTCTCCAGTATTCAGAATCGGTGGATGAATGGCGATTTGCTCATGATGGATCTTTTAAGAGTGAAGTTTTGGAAAGAAATAATGTTGGCATGGGTTTACTCATTCTAAATAAGTATGTGAAATGTATGCAGAAAAATAAGAGCTTTACATTTGAAGCTTACTGAATTTTTGTTTACTATTTGTTTATTTGTGGACATTTTTGTAATATAATGGCTATAATTTTTTATGAAATCATTGAAAAACGTTCATCCTCTTCCTCTAATATTGAAGGAGATATTCTTTTATATTTATAATGGTGGCAACCTCCCTGTTTTTCTTTTTTCATGTTTTTTATAAGACTCTTTTTTTGAATCTAGTTTGATTCTATCCTGTGTGGTAAAACTACTGTTTGATTACTTTTATTTTACTATGCATTTTATTTTTCATTCTCTCCTCTGAAATTTTACTTTTATGCATTTTTATATGTGCAATATCCATTTTTCTCTCATTTAATTCGAATACCATTTCTTCTTCTTTTTCATTCCATCTCTTTTACTTTCTTGGAGCATCCTATATAGTTTTCTTTGGCTTAGTAGATAGGACGTACATTTCTCTTCTTATCTTCATTTTTTAGAAGCATTGGACAAAATTTTTCACTTTTTTGATACTCCGTTGCATGAATTTCTCTTCTATTCAAATACAGCAATTCTCTCACTCTGAGGACGATAAATGGATTATATAGACGACTAAGAGAATTAGAAATAAATTCATTGAAACGATTAACAATTCTCACTTCGTTTCAGCGTTCTACATTTTGCAAAGGCCGCCGTTTGAAAGGTAAATATAAAACACTCGTAGGAGAAAACAGATTTCTCTATTTTATATGTTAAGAAAATAGAAGAGATGAAGAAGTGGATAGCAAACTAAAGAAAGAAATTCAAAGCTTTTTAAATAAAACTGAGAAAAAAAACATGGAAGCATTTTTGAGTTGAGAAATGAAAACTATAGTATGAAAATTATATAAAAAGTAGTTTTTTAAACTTCCTTCTGAAACATTTTTTCAAAATAGAACGAGCGTCACTCGTATTCTTTTATAAATATATTTTGGAAATTAAAATTAAAGAAGAGAATGAACGATTCCTTTGAATTTGCAGGAAAAATACAAAAGTGGATACATTTTAATGATTCCTTTGAGAGGGAAACAACGTAAAAATATTGAAATAATATTTTTTTTTTTGATTTTATTCTCTAATTATTTTTCTAATTTTCTCTATATTTATAGGATTTTTTTTACTAATTTTTTTATTTTATAAATAAAAATCTTCTCATGTTTTCATTCAAAGGATTTCTTTCTTTATGTGAATATTTCTTTAGTACTCGCTCTTTTTATATTTTTATAAAAATAAAAAAACAATTTTCATGATTTAATTTTAATATAGATTTATTATTATTTGCTGAAATGAGTCATTTAAATGGAAAAGTTCCTTCTATAGCCTTGGAGATACTTCGTAATCAATATGAATTAAGTTGGCTGATCAGAGATTACTTCAAACCTCTCATTTCTCTTATGAATGGCTGGACAGGTGTGAGACATCGAGACATATATATATAAATAGAGAAAAAAATAAATAAAGAAATTGTAGAAGAAGAAAATAAGAAGTGAAAGGGAAGAAATATATAAAAAAGCACAAATAAAGGATTTTTTTATTTCATAAATGTATGAAAAAGAAAGAAATACGTTAAACTTTTTGTTTTTTATCTTCTTCAAACAAAATGTTTGCATTTAGTGTTGTTTCTACTGCTTTTTTGGTTATATACATTACAATTACTGCACTTCTATACATTTTCTATGTATTTTTTTTTTATAATTATTTTTATATACTATTTTTTTTTTTAATGAACAGAAGAGAGTGGCCTCCCTTTAGTAACTTTGGCGAATCATTCTGCTGCTTATTTTCATTCTATTTTTCAATGCACACATTGTGGTATGTTTGTTTTTATTTTATGTTTATAATAAATATTTTATATATAGGAGATATTAGAAGGAGATGGATACATTTTTGATGCATAGTAGGATATTAACAAAAAAATATATTAAAAAATAAATAAAAATAATTTTTTCAATGTAAAGTATCTTCTTTCATTTTGGAGAGATTATTTCGAATATCATACATTTTTATTTTATTTTTTAATATATATATATATATAAATATATATTTTTATACTCTCTCTTCTTTCTTTAACATTTTAAATGTGAAAAATATAAAATATATAAAACAATGTTTTATCAAACTTTTTAGTATACTGAAAATGCAAAGTATAAACTTTATTTTTATATTTTTTTTTAAAAATAAAATTGCATATTTATTTATAGCGAATGGATGGTTCCCAGATGCTGGTTTATCTTATAGTTTGAGTCGATTGCCTCATTCTTTGGGTTTATATATTGCTTTGACGGGTTATCCATTAAAAGGAAGTAATTTGATGTACGTTCTTATAATGAAAGAAAGTGATGTAATATTTTGAATATATAAAAAACAAGTTATGAAGAAGAGGAGATTTTTGGATTGTAAACATAGAGAGGGTTGAAGAAGTATAGGATTGATTCTACAGTGAGAGAAAGAGAGAGAATATATTTTGAAGAGAAGATGGCAGAGTAATCTCATGGGAGTGTTTGAGGAGGTATGAGAGGATGAAGAAGTATTAAATTTATATTTAATATTAATATTGTTGTATAAATCTATCAACAAAAAAAAAAGAGAAAAAATTTATAGAAAGATAATAAAAAGAGTGGATGATGAAAATACATTAAAAGTAAAATATTTTGTGATTTTTGGGAATTATTGGAGGATTTTTTTTTTTTAGTTTATTCTTTAAAAAATTTTTTTATTTGAAATTTGTTTTTTATATAAAAGTATTTTTTATCCATTTATTTTTATTTTATTTTTTATTATTCAGAACTTCTGGTCTTTGTAAATATTGGATGTCTCCTGAAGCAATTCCTTTCTTAGAACTCACATCGGAGGTAAAATTTGAATGAAAATTTTTTTTTTGGGATTTAATTTTTTTTTTATTAAAAAATATTTAAAATTGTGATTTTATAACTTTTTAGAAATTTTTAGAAATTTCAGAACGAGATGTTCTTCAACTTCTACAAGAACATTTTCTTGAGCCTCCAGGTGAAACATTTTGAAGATTTTTAAAATAGATATCTAATAGAAACTTTATATATTTGTATATAAAATATTTTATTTTTCGTTTCCATAAAATAGTATCAAATTTTAAAGAATGAAAACTATAAAAACTCTAAACTAGAAAAGAAGAAAAATATAATTGAAGAAAGTTTTTCTTATCGATTATATGCATTTTTATATGGATTTTCAACTTTTTATTGCTTTTATATAGAAAATTTTTTAAAATAAATACTTGCATTTCTTTTCCTCTTTTTTTATTTCTTTATTATTATTTTTTAAAATATTATTTATATAGAGGATTCACCATCCTTAGACGCTTTCTTTCCTCTCATCAGCGAGCATTTCACATACAGAACAGTAAAAACATTTTATTTAAAAAAAAAAAAGATAGGAGAAAGAGAGATGAGAGAAAGAGAGAGAGATGAGAGAGAAATAATGAGAGATAGATGAGAGAGAGATGAGAGAGAAATAATGAGAGAAAGATGAGAGAGAAATAAAGAGAGATGAGAGAGAAATAGAGAGAGATGAGAGAGAAATAAAGAGAGATAGATGAGAGAGAAATAGAGAGAGATGAGAGAAAGAGAGAGAGATGAGAGAGAAATAAAGAGAGATAGATGAGAGAGAAATAGAGAGAGATGAGAGAAAGAGAGATAGATGAGAGAGAAACTACAGTATAAATAGAAAGAAATAACTTTTCACAGTGTTTGAGAAAAGAGAGAAATTTCTTCTCCTTTTTCATTTCTTGTTATCACTGAACGAATAGAAGAGAGGAAAAATTACTCAAACGTTTGTTTAAACGGTTTCCTTTTTATCTATGTTTCTTCTCATGAATTTTTCCTCTTATTACAATGAAACAGAAATATTTTATTTTCTTGGTTTTTATGGATGAAAAGAAAAAATGAATGTTATCATTTCAGAGTGTATCTCTTTTTTTCTATCTCATTTTTACGTAGTTGGAGCAAATTCTTCAGAAATTAGAAGAAACAGCAGCCTCTGATGATACAGAGAGAGCTTCATGGGCTAAAAATTCTCTTTCAAGAATTCATCAATGTTCTCCTTTATCTATTGCTGTAGGGTTTTTTTCATTTTCAAATTCTTCTTCATCTTCTTCTTCTTCTTCTTCTCTCCTTCTTTTTTCATTTTATTAAAATATACTTTTATCTTTTCCTTTGGATTTAAGAAGAAAAAAATTTAATAAAAATAATAATTTTCTTTAAAGTATTTTTTATTATTTTTTTTTTAATAAAAAAATTTTTTTTTCCAAAGGTTACGATGGCCTTATTTGCAGCCATAGCACGCTATCGTCAGCAGTTACTTCAAACGCCACCAGAGGCTATAAAGAAGTAAAGAAATGAAAAAAAATATATATAAATAAAATTATAATTATAAATAAAGTAATTCTTTAACTTTAAAAAAATTTATAATTTTCTCTTTTATAGATGCTTTTTTGAACACTTTTAAGTAAAACACTCTTTATTGTTTCTCTCTCTATCATTTATATATAAAATTATCTGTCAAAAAATATTTTTTTCTTTATTTTTTTAAAATGCTTTTAATTCTTATATTTTTGTTATATATATATATCTTTTTGAGTACTTTATTATTTTTAATAAAGTATATTATAAAAAGACAATCTCTATTCCTTTTAAAAAATAGCCTAATTGTCTAAAAAATACTATTACTAAATACATTATAAAAAAGATTTTTATAACACAAGCAAGATTACGATTTTAATAAATTATAAAATTTTGAATTCTTTATATTTTTTAATAGATATTTACTTTCACCTTTTTTGAAATCCATTTCTACTTCTCCTCTCTCAAAAATTGAAAATTCTTCAATTTCTTACCAAAAAATCATCGAAAAACATTGTTTCAACTTTTGCCTTCATAATGAAATGCTTATTGCTGAGAAACTTTTGGTAATGTTTTTTTTTTAAGGAATATTTATTTATTATTATTTTTTTAAAGGAATATTTATTTATTATTATTTTTTTAAAGGAATATTTATTTATTATTTTTTTTTAAAAGGATTATTTATTTATTATTATTTTTTTAAAGGATTATTTATTTATTATTTTTTTTTTTAAAGGAATATTTATTTATTATTTTTTTTTAAAGGAATATTTATTTATTATTAAAAAAAAAAAATATATATTCATTAAAAATATTTTTTTCGTAATATTTTTTTTCTTCCAGTTAAAAAAAGATACAAGTTCTGCTTTATTTCGATCTCTTATACAAACAACTTCACCCATAAAATGGGAATTTTCTGTAAGTTATGAAGAAGTATGAGAGGAGGAGAATGAAGAATTAGAGTGAAGGAATTCATCAAAATATCCTTCTTATACTCAAATTTTCTTAGAAGAGAAATTTTTCATAACAAGAATTTAAAAAAAAAATAGGCAAAGATACATAAAGATAAAAATTTTATTATAAAAATAAATTTTCAATTATCTTTTATTAATAAAATGTTAGTAATTTGACTTGACACATCACAAAAGAGTTGGCTACATCCTCTCATGTATTTATAGAATTTCATTATAATTGATTTTAAAATTTTTAATACATAAATGAATTTTTTAGAATGTATTTTTATTTTATTTTGTATAGACAATACGAGAAGCTGTTTCTCATGTAAAATCATGGAATTTTCCATGTTTTGAAGAATCCTTCTTTGTTAGAGAACGCTCTGAATTTCCTTTATCTGCCTATCCAAATATTAGAGCTCTCAACCCTCATTATAATCCACTCACTGGATTAGATCATGATCCTACATTTATGAAACAGGAAGTATTATTTATATATAAAAATAGAGAGAAAGAAAGAAAAGAGAATATATAAAAAAAAGAAAGAGAGAAAGAAAGAAAAGAGAATATATAAAAAAAAAGAGAGAACTTCAAACAATTTTTTTTTAATTTTATTAATCGTAGGAATGATGTACAAATGGGCATAAGGATGAGGAAGTTAATAAAAATAAGAAAAATATAAATTCTCTAAATATAAAAGAGGAAGGAAAGATATGATTTTAGTAATATTTAAATATATTTTAAAATAAATATTTTTAGCTAAATTTTCATCGAGTCTATTTTTTTTTTTGCATACAAAAAAATTTCTAAAGGAGAAAATAGTTTGCATTATAAATAAAAATACTAAAAAATACAAATTATGAAATATTTTAATATTAGTAAAGTATATTATTTTGCATGGTGTGTAGGTACAACGATGGAATGATTTATATTTACAAGAGAAATTGGAGGCATTGCATGCCACATGTGGAAGAAAAATATAAAAAAATTTTAAAAATTAATTATTTAATAAAGGAGATGTATGTTTCTCTATTTTATTTTTCTAATAAATAAAAAAATTCAAAATGGAGTTTTAAAACTAGTATATTTTATATATATAAATGTTACACATAAAACAAAATTCATACAAAATTCACTTACTAAAAAGGATAGATTTCTCCCATATTTTAAGAAATTTTCTGGGATGAATTCTCTATGCTTTTAGAAGCCAATTCACTTTTTGTGTATACATAATGGATTTTACTTCGTTAATAAGAGGAAGAAGGGAAGGAGAGAGGGAGGGATGAAAATATCTCTCTTTATTATAAGAATCAAAGAGATGCTTTGCATCTTCATAAGCCCATTCTGATAGTTGCTGCGCTGTCTCTGGATTAAGAGAAGTGAGTCCACTAAAATACAAAAAATATATAGTGGATTTATTAATTAAAAAACTCACAATTCACACGGATTATTTTTTGTAAAATCTTGGATTTAATAAAAATAGGTATTCAGTAAACAAATTACCGAAACTTACTCCGGAATCTCCCTTCTCACTTTCCTTCTTTGCCATCGATTTAAAATTCTCTTTTTCTTCTTTCTCCTTCTTTCTCACTCTCCTCCTCCTCCTCCTTCTTCTTTCTAATAAACAAACGTTATATCGGATTGGCCATGTTGGAGAGTTCCAAAGAGTGTTCCTTTGCCTCTTAAATGTAAATCCATTTCAGATAATTCAAACCCATTATGAATTCTTGATAAAATATCTAATCGCTGCTTTGTTAATTTATTTTTCTGATAATTAAAAAAATTTAATCAAAACGATTATTTTAAAAAAACTACTATGGATTTCATGTTAAAAAATCAGAGAATCCATCTACTTCAAAAAATAAATAAAAAATCGCTTATAAATAAGAAAACTTCAGTAGATATATACGAAAATAAATATCCAATTCTGATATTTCCACAAAATTAAATATATTTTTACTTTTATAAAAACATTACCAATTCTTTTGCTGTGGATAAAAGATAACAAGAAGAAGGAAATGAAGAACGCCCCACACGTCCACGAAGTTGATGAAGTTGTGCTAATCCAAACCTTTAAAATGTAGGAGAAAAAAAAAGAGGGAGAGATGAGGAGGGAGAGAAGGGGGGAAGAGAGAGAGAGGAGAGAGGAGGGGAGAG
>JADAQX010000936.1:0-18839 GCA_015476325.1 Cardiosporidium cionae | reverse complement strand
CTAAGAAATTCTTCACCCTCATTTGAATTAAAAGTGGAACTCTTTGACGTAGTAAAGGTTCCATTTTCTGAACTGTTCGTAAAGCCATGACTACTATTATCAAAATAAAAAGCCATTTAAAAATTGGAATTGGTTTAGGAACGGAAGAATTTACTAAAATTGCGTGAAACAAGTTTTATTAGGTACAAAAGACAAATTTTTGATACAAATCGGATTCACCTAGATAGGAAAAACAATCGCAGTCAGACGATTGATCAGCAATAACTCTTCATATGCAGTGACGAAAAACGTGCATATATTCGGTGAGAGAGATTCATAGCATCACAATGCGTAAATAAAAGTGCATAAATCTTACTGGAAAGTCCTCGAGCAAACACATTCAACCAAGCCTTATGACAGCTGGTTATGCTGTAACTGCTAGTTCATTGGAAAAAGCTATCTACACAGCACTTTCCCTTGCCACAAAATGTTTGTAAACGCAACTTTGGGCCACCACAGTTAAAATATTGGGGTATGAAGCACTTTTGAAGCAATTCTGTCTTGAAACTACGAGAAATATTGTCTGTGAAAATAATTTTATACAGGAAGAATGTGCTTTCTCTTGCAACGAGCGACAAGAAATACACTATGGCTTGGATCTGTCTCTTCTGCCCCCACAATTCCCCCAATTATTTTGTTTCGAAAAGGTCTACGCACTAGCCGAATTCCGCGCTATAGGGCTGAATTGCTTGATCTTTAGTTGTTTTTTTTGAGAGATGCTATTTAATGTTTCAGTAGTTCTCATTCGTTAACAAGCTGTACTTATAGTAATTGTACTATGCATATGAATATTTCTGAGATGCATAACTAAATCCATTGCACTCCTCCCCTTTAAACGTCGATTTCTAGTATGCAAAACTTGCATGAACACTGCTCAGGGTGACGCATGCACAAAATTCTTGAAAAAAGTGTTAGCAGTGGTTTTTGCTTATTAATTTTCAAGGAATTAGAGATAATTCAATTATCTCTGTTAGAAGGTTAAAATGAAGCACCTTTTAGATTCATCGTAGGCGGCATCGGCCGTGCAAAAATGCAATTGCTAAGTGTGACAGCATTGCTACAATGGCAGGCCAAGGTGTCGACCAAATTCCCCTGAGAGAAAGCTCACAATTATTTCTTCTGCTCTGACTGTAAGAATAAAAAGAGTGGTGTTTTTTATTAACGTAGTTGTGGCAAAACATAGCATTTCTTTGATTCGTGGGAACTGTGTTAAATATATTCTTGAAGAATGTGACCTCTCTATCTTAGTGTGTATTTTTATATTGTTTCTCTATATTATAAGGCATTCGCAAGTTTGTAATTCCATTACGAATTTTTTTATAAATGCACTTCCTTTATTCTGGGTTAAAAGGTGTAATCAAGGACTCATGTACTGTCTTTCCAGTCATAATTTGATAATTCCATCTATTAGTTTAAAAGAACGGGTTGTAATCCAAAAGCAATGTGCGTAATTCTCTTCGTTTATCAACATACTCGTTAACTCGCTTTCAGCGCAGTTTGACTCGTTCGTGCAACGAGCAAATCTTATAACCTCTGTGCAACACCTCAAATCATTTGTCTTGCGTATAGAAGAAAAAAAATTATATATAACAAAGGTATGATTTAGTGTTTCTTAATTGCCTGTTGGATGCGCAAGAAAAAAAAGTAGCAAATCATTAAGTGTATTGCCTCGTTTATACTACTTACATTTTGTGTGCGATCTTACAGTTATATGCTGATTCTACAAAGCGAAAAGGTAACCTACATCTGATATCAAAATATGAAACTTCGAAGTGAAAGGAAAACAAAACCTACCTGAAATGTATAAAGTAAGTAGTAAGAACAAAAAAGAAGCTCGCTTTCTCCTCGGCATCCATGCAATTTAAGCTAATGTAGTTGATCGTATTGTCGATGTCACTGCCTTTTTGTTGTCATTCAATTGCTGTAACTTCATTATATTTGCTTTTAGTTGTTATTTCACTTTGCCTATTACCTCGTGCAGTCAGATGTTTGAAAAAATTATAACTAATTCGGGTAAATACTTCTCGTCAAAATTTGCCATGCTACACTGATCTTCTCGGTGAAATTTCTAGTTTCTTCTTAATGTATTCTTTGTGATTTTGCATCATATTTTATATTTCATTGAGCAATATTCTACAGCTAATGCGAAACATATTTTCATAGCGTATTTTGAACTAAGTAATTTTTATGTTCCAATGGAGCAAAAAATTCAGACAAAAATACAATATAATTCTTTTGCGTGAATATCGACGTAAATACATTCTTCATTAGTACGCAATAAAAAAGCTTTAATTATAATACTACATAGTTAGGGGAACTGCTTCACCGTGACTTTTCTTAGGGGTGATATACTGGCGTATTTGTTTTAGTCTTCTTGTTACACTACATGTAACGAAAAGCTACTCTGGGACTCTAAATATATGAGAAATAAAGTGCTTATAAAGTTGATTTCTGAGGAAGTAAAGAAAACTTAAATAATGCTTGAATACATACAAAATTTTTACTTTTTATACAGAATAATAGCGTTTATTTCCTGCGTGCCTGCTAGAGCCACACCTATTTTTATTAGGTAGTCTAGGCAATTTTTTTCGAAGTGATGGTAACATTTTACTTCGTTATATCCATTACATCTTATTTATTTCAGCTGCATATATACTTAATCCGAATAAGTATATAATGCCATTGCAAATATGGAAAATGCATTAACCACAAGACAATTGAAACTTACATGAAAATGTTCGTGAATGTACTTTTCGAGGCTGAAGTTTCTATAATAGTATTTGTTTTGCCTTTGTGCGATTGACTTTCATATTATGAGCATACGAAGAGTTCATTGAAATTTAAAATGCATCTCTTTATAAGGTTGCTTTTTAACAACAAACGTTACTTATGTGGTATTGAGTTAAAGTTGATATTAGTGAACACGTAGTTATTTTTTCACATTTTTAACGCATGCCAGAGCACGACACTTATTGTAATTACTTGAGTGCATTCACATTTGGTTACGCATCTACTTTAAAGAATATATCATTAGTAAGGTAAAGAACCAATCAGATCCCAAGAATTATTTTCTTAACAAAAATTACTTATTTTTGAAGGATGACTGAATTTCTTTTTTTTGTTTGCTAACGCGAAGAACTCCCTTTTTAGCCACATTTATTTTTGTTGCGATAACGTAATTTTCTCATATTTTTTCGAAGAGAAAACATTCATACCTTTGTTTATTTTCAACTTGTACATCCCATTGGGAATTTTTAATCGGGAGTTTCCAGTTTTTGAATGATAAAAATTAAGTTTGAAGCAATACTTTTAATTTATATTATTACCATGAGATAACCGTTGTTACACTGCAAGACTTATGATTGCTCTTTTTGGAGAATTAATTTCTACTTTCTAATCAAACTGTTTCGCGGTATGGGGACCTTTTAAGAAGCTGTTTTCACAAGCATACTTTTCTTTAGTCATAAAGATTTACACTATAGTAACTCGGTTAAGAATAAAAATGTTACTTCATGGACATTCCCTATCGAAATTTCACAAATTTGCCTTTCACTATTCTATTGTCAGTAGGTTGTAGATTTGATTATTCAGATTGTGTGACCATTTTCACAATACTCACACCACATCAATAGTTTTGGCATTTGCAAAATGTTGAAACCTACCCAGTGCATAAAAAGCGTATGCAAGTGCCTCTTTTCGACTTTAATTAATCGATCAAATTTATTCATGCAGTTGTTATTTATTTTACGACTTTTGCATTTTTATTCGATCCTTTTGTATCGTGTTTTTATTAACAAAACAAATATCTCAAGCACCTTAGGCGTAAATAAATGCCAATTTAAGTATGTAAGTAATCAAAGGCAAATTTAAACGCAGCTTTCCATTGTCCCGGATATTCTATGACTGCGCTATTTCTCTTCTAGGCCAGAAGTATACAATGCGTGCAATATTTTTAGTAACTGCATTTCTCCACGCTACAAAAAATACCAAAATAATTTTCAGTGGGAAAAATTCCATTAGCCTTTACCTGTAATGTGCAAGAAGACATTTCCATGAACACCAAGATTCAAAAATAAAATTGTATTGTTGACCCACTCTGATTGCATTTGTTCAAGCTTTCAACAACTGTATTCTGCTCAGTGATATTTCACAATCCAAAAAAAGCAAACATTTGTTATTTCTATTGCGTACACTGTGTAAAATATGAGGTGCCAAGAATTAACACCACTCGAAACATTTCAATATCTTAGTGAAACATTTTATTTATTCAATTGGTTTTGGCGATATGCAGCACGAATAGCTGTAGCTATGCATTGCGTAATTAAGCAATTTTTAGTAGAACTCAGCTCATATGGCCAAGAAAATGCTTTTGCACAGCAGCTTATACAGAATGTTGAAGTAGTCTGTTCAACTCAGCCCAAGTGTCCATAGTGGATTGGGTTGGATAGTTGAAATTGCAAGTATAAATGGATTTCGCAACGTGATAAGTTCTAGTAACGTTAGTGAAAAATAAACTGAAAGCTCTAATAAAACAAAAAAATACATCTTTGAAACAGTTTTGATAAAAAAGGCAACATGGAGAATGTACATAACTCATCTCCATTTTAAATGGCGAGTTCGTTTTTCATCTCCAGGTTTTTGGACACGCCAAAGTTGAGGCCTCAAAAAATGGAGGCGGGAGCGCTCCAATTTACCAGAACGAGGTTTTGGGATATTACGCTTCCGACCCCCACCATAGTATGACAACGCTTGTCCTGCTTGTAGAATGTATGCAAACTTGGAGAGTGCAATTATAGCGGGTGTAACAGCCGCTAGTGTATCTTGCTGTTGGACCTGAGCATTTGACTTACGGGTTTTTTTGGAGGACCCTGCATTACTGAAAGAAGGAACTTCAGGATTATTCAGATTATTTGGATAGAACAGCGGTACAGACAGCCTGGAATGTATTAACTGTGTCAGAACATTCGCTCTAGCAAAAAATGATTCAATCCTTGGTATCGGCATCATTCTGCTCGTATCACGTGTCTCTTAAATTCCTAATGGAAGAGCAATTACTTATTTCTGCTTTGAATGATCTTGGAGGCATTGCAAGCGTTGCAAGCAGGAAAAAATACACATTCGGTTCTAACATCACGCCGTTCATTAACAACCAGAAGATGCTCAGGGAATATACAAAACAATTTTACGCGACTATACTAGCGTAAAGAGCCTTGCATATGTAGAAGTGAGGCCGTACCCTCAGGCTTGATGAGAGGGAACAATCCGTGTTGCTGAGAGCCTTATTACAGTGTATACAAGATTACATTCAAAAACCAAAGCGGGATTGAAAAAGAGACCGATACACAATTTCCACAAATGTAAAAAAAGTTGTAATACTCTACCTAGATTTTCAATATTTGCTAGTGCAAAGCTGAGAAGATAAGAATTCCAAGTATTAAAAATATCTTGCAATGAGGGAAAAATTGACAAGATGTCGAGTTGCTGTCGATTATATTCTGGTGTTGCTTGTAAACGCATCGTCAGACGAAGAGTAGCGTGCTGTAAAACGGTAGCAAACAGTGCTTTCGGACACGTTAGCAACTCACAGTTTCGTGCATTCTGACCTAGAAAATTTTAGGCGCTGCTTTGAGTAGCTGGTTTTACTAAACAATGCCACTATTTTCCTGCTGTATTAATACCCCTCCCTCACAGATGCAAAATATTATATTGTCCTCCACCACTCAGTTGCCTACCATTTCTTTGTGGTTTACGACTTTTCTCGACCTGTGTTCTAGCAACCAACTGGATAAAAATCGAAAAAAGCTTCTATCTCCTCATTTGCATGCCAAGTCAAAAAAACATTGCTTTTTCGTTGTTATTGGAAAGAATCGAAACACCGCTGGACTTGAGCCAACTCAAATCTTGCATAGCGTGTATTGCTTTCAATGACCAAAGTGCTTTGTGGTATACATTCTTCGATTTTATTTTAATAGCAGAGACATTTAACATAAATTGTGATGTTTGTAACAGAGGTACCACGATAGTGCGGCATACCTATTTCGATGTACTACACCAAGTGACAACATCCAGCAACCGAAATACCGTACTATTTGCCCGATGTATCCCGCATCGGGAATGCACTTAAATTGGGTATATTGAAGAAGAGAATGAAGTAGTAGTAACGAGAGTATTAGATTATTCTTTTTGTTCTTTTCTGATAAGGTAGATGAGTAGAGGAGTGAATGACTTTTCCCTGCTTTCCTACTTAGTCCCGCAAACAGTAATTACTAGCGTAGAATATGTTCCATGTTTCATTGTATGAATTGATGGAAAAACCCTCCTTACGAACTAACTAGAAGTTATCTATTTAAATAGCCTACTATACGAAAGAACGTAATCAGCCGAAGCCTACAAGATACGACTGGCAGAACGCGACGAATTCTAGTTTTAGCAACTCACGAATTACACCACGTTCACAATGTTGCTTGCCATAACTTATTTATTTTCCTCCCTCTTGTCATCACTATTCGCGCAGAATCGATGTATGCATTTTATATCTAATGATATGGCATTTCAGGAATGATTCTATAAATAATGCTTTCATATCTAAAATTTAATATTCAAACATAAAAATAATACGTTGTAAAGATTTGTACCACTACGCAAGAATTTTATTTTTTGAATTTCGCATGGACAAAATTTATTAGCAAACTTCGAAATTAAGTCATGTTGCTTATTAGTATTTACAAAACTATTTAAGTTTTTCACGCCTACAATTCAAAGCTGAGAAGTGCAAAATTGCTCCTTTCATTCATATTTCGTTGAATGCTTTAAGTATTACTTTCATTGTAAGGTTGACAACTGCAAGAGTGATGCACATATTTATCAATTTTCTCTCATAGCTTACGCAAAAATAATATCACGATCGATTTACCATTGAGAAATTCGAAGTGCTAAGTAAGACGAGAGGTGGAACAATGGATTTTAGAAATTTCATCTCATAACCCAGGGGGATATCTCGGTTTAGGACTTTTCTTTATCTGCTCATAATCCGCCATTAAATTTTGATATTCAAAATTACGTTCTCATAGTGTGAAAACGTAGCGCTAATAGAAGAATACGGTATTATCATTATTTTTGGAAAGGACATTCTTCGTATATGTCATGCCAGTACAATCATTCCTGCTTTAAACATTGGACTGTTTCTGTATGCAAATAGATTCCCAGCGGCACTGACTGAGCAATCTCCAATCAAATGGTGCGAACCAAAACGAAGGTAGAACTGCTACACGGATATATTCCCTTTACCTTTCACTTATGCATTGCAGGGAGCATATTATTTGACTGCTAAAATAAAGTGTTTCGGGTGATTAAGGAATATATTTGCGGTTGCAATCTACCATTCTCTCAAATGATGGTATAGGAAGCAGCTGCAGAGAATATATATATATAATTTCACTTTCCAACAAGAAAATTTTTTTCTTCCCTCCTAATCTGAGGGTATCTTTTTGAATACGCAGAACATGATGGAAACAATGAGTAGGGTGACCAGCAGGGATTCCGTTGTTTGCAATATGTTATTTTGTAGCTGTTCTCCTCATTTAGATAACAATTGATGTATCATTTCACTTCTCGTCCAGCGTCTACAAACCTAAACAAATTTGCGTACGTTTCCTTGTTGCAATGGTGCGACGAATGTTTATTCCGTATTTTTCTAAGTTACGAGGACCCCCGAGAATTCGTATGCAAGTGCAGGGTATACGCGGCAAGCGGTTCTACAAAATCGTTGCGGCGAACCAACGTGATCCGAGAGATGGAAAGCATATAGAAGTGTTAGGTAGCTATGCACCGCATACGTCCTCTGGCAGTGAGGAAATTCGATTAAGATTCACTCGCATTAAATTTTGGTTGGCTGTTGGCGCGTTTATATCTCCTAGCATGCGCAGTCTACTTGGTTTGGCCAATCTCATTCCCTCGGCTCCTCCGCCGTTCGGTAGACGTACTATGGGGCAGCACCACCTGTTGCAGCAGATAAGCAAAGAACAAGCAGAAAAACGAAAGTTACTGTTGCAATCATTTTACAAGAATCCAGATCCTGTTGATTTTTATCCCCTTGAGTCCGCAGATGATGCTTCAATGGATGATTCTGATACTAAGGATGATGGTAGAAAGTCACGTCCAGCTGTTCGTCGAGTACGACGGATTCTTTATTAGAGATAGAAGGGCGTCGTTCAGCACTCAAAATTGTCTATTTGGTATGACAAAAAGTTTCAAAAATTTTACAGGTGGTAAAACATTAACAGGTTTTTATTTAATGCTGTAGAAGGCCTGAATCAGTGGGCAGTACTACCTGGAATGATTTGCGATGCTAGTAAAATATTTATATGTAGATTTGTGTAATTCTAAGTGGCCAATACTTTTAGTCCAGCATTCTCCCTTATCCTATTTTAGTAATTTTAATCATCGGAGGCTGTAAATTTTCTTAAATTGCTTTCTACTACACTTTCTTTCAAAAAGTTAGGTTATATTGCTTAAGTAAAAAAATGAGTTCCCGGCTAAATTATGAGTGAAATGCATAAGAATTTAATCATATAATCCATTTTCGTAAAAGTAACTAACTACGTGTTGAAGAGCTCTTCCACAAAAACTTCTTTATAGCCTGAATTCAATGCGAGGGGGCGCACGTATGACTAGGTAGACAGTCAAGCGCCACATTGAATGCTGAAAAACAATTTAAGAAAACGCTTGACAGGCAGGAACGATTCCTAATTGTTGCACCAGTTTAACGATGGAAGATTGATTTTATTTCCTGTTGCAATACTTGTAGTTTAAGCTTGCCTAATAGGGATTTTTTGTTGAGATGTTAGCACTACTCAGTAGATCAACAGGAATGTGAGATATCCAACCCAGAAAACCTCGCCGTTTCAAAAGGCATGCAATAAATGAAAGTGCATAGCTATAGAGGAGGGAAAAGTATTAAATTGCCGCATTTTCATCTAAATAAAATTACTAATGCAACGAAAGTCTATATGCTGCGATATCATCCAAAGAAGAGAGAAGGCAATTTTGAAAAGAAGAACAATTACGTAAGAGAAAAATTTGTGCATTTGAGAAGTAAAATGACACCCTTAGAAAAAATTGGAGATAACACAAGACGGATATACCAAAAAGATACAACACACGGGTGTGCAGAGCAGTTTTCCCGTTACGGCTACGAAAACATACACAAATAGATAACATAGCCTCAAACAATGATACTAAAAAGTGTATATACATTGCATACACGACAAAAGCGGACTCTGCTCACTATAACCACACGTTATAAAGCCAGTTGTTTGCTATTCCCAAAACTTGACATAATGCAATACAACCGGATTCGATCCCTTGGTGACAACCAACAATCTTTAAGGAAAGCTTTTCACGAGTAAGGTCTACTGAAACAAATTTCGTGTACAATGGCTAGGTAGAAAATGCGTGGCCATAAGCAAATTACAACTGATTCACGTATAGAAAACGATTACCACTAGCACAAAAGTACACAGAAATTCATCAAATACCGTATGGAAAAATTCCAAAGTAAGAACGGAAAATCATTCGCGCACGTCGAGTAATGTCTCCAAAGGTACCCAATGCCCATTAACGTTCACTGACAGTTGTAATCACAAAGTATAAAATCGTACGCATATCTCTTAGGGTAGACTGGATAATACAAATACAGTTCTTATTTCCTCTAAAACCTCTCACTTTCTCTTCGATCCTACAGCGAATAAGAAACACTGAGCATTAAAATACATATAGAAATAGTAAAGCATCCTTACACTCTCCTTATACAAGGTATTTGAATGCATCGACCTGCCTTCCCTTGTATATAAACTGGAACACACAGTGAAAATAAAAAAATAAGCAATATAACTAACCATTTACAATTCGATCATCCAACGTGAGCTCCCTACGCACACCATCTATCAGGTATGCGTTAGCCTCTAGTCGAGTGATCATACATGTAGGAAAAGCTTGGGAATTCAAACAAATTGCGACGGCAGCATCGACGCGATCCCCCTGAAGTAAAAAAATGAAAATGCTGTATAAAATATGACAGATTACTATAAAAATTAAACATGCTACTAGAAACACTAAAAACAAAGACGTGCCCCTCCATCACGAATTAAATAATTCTATACTGGCACATTACTTTGACAGGGATATACGCATTTCCAGCCATGTGCACAGGCGTACATACAGATTCACTTTCCCGTTGGTAGGATATCTTTCCTTGCTTATCCCCGGATATTCTCGTATGTTGTTTGGCCTATCAAAGAACCATGAAGAAGAAGCAGCTAATATGCATTCTCTAAAGCAATATAGATTTAAAATTAAACAGAAAATCCTTCACATTCGTACAGACACCCGGCAATACATTGAGAACAATTGAAAAATAAAAATTTGACAGACGTCAAAAGCAATTACAAATTATCTGACAATGTACAAGTAACACACCCTTTCAAGATAGGAAAATACATTTTATACGTATGAGCAGACATTACCAAAAAAACGTTTTAATTTCAATTTTTGTCAAGATAATAAAATACGTAGTCCGAAAAAGAATTGCTTTACATAAAATAAAATTAGAAATATAGTTGCAGGCAAAAAATTGTACCAACGAATCCTTCAGGTGCAAGTTTTCCAGCATTAATGACTCGTTTCGCTGAACACTCTGAAAACATAGACACAAAGAAGGATAGAAGGAATACACTAGTTGTGTATTCAGCAAAATTTCGGAGTGCATGTCTATAGAAATGTTTTTGAAGAGAAAGTGACAACCTATTCTCTCTAGTTTCTACGTGAGACATAGGTAATAAAAATGTGTAGACACAACCGTTTTAGAAACCTTTCTTTGTGGCAGAGAGAGAAAGACAAGGGGCAAAAAAATTTCTTTACTTGATGAAGCAATAAACTATCTTCTTGACGTTGAGATAGTTTTTCCGCGTTATCTCGAATGACGCCTGTAAGCTCACGATTAGCTCTTTTAAGGATATCCAGCTCATGCGTCTACATATAAATTATCCACAGAAAACACAAGATTTTATATTTTCATTCAACAAAGAGTCGATACAACACAGTTTTAACGTGTGGTAACGCTGCTACAAGATCAAATATTAAACGAACATTACTACACGTAAACACGGTGTAATTGAGAAGAAGAGCAATCACAGAGAGTTACAAAAAAAAAATGGATAACTGCTCCGAATAGGAGAAAAAAAGGGTTATATTTCCGGGAAGCTTTGCTTACTTTATCTTGACTATATAGATTCCCTTCCACCTCAAGGAGCGCCTCCTTTAGACTTCGAATTTCATTTTCTTTCTTCTCCAATGTATCTACAACCTCAAGGAACTGAAGAGAAAGTACGTAAAATGGTTACTAGCCACTCAATTTTTAAAAGCAAACTTAATAGGGGAAGCAAGCCTGTGAATTATTTTTTCCCTACTCTTTCTTTGATTGCTTCTTTCTCCGAGTGAGCCTGCTGCAAATTTTGCTCTAAATCGTTGATTAGATCCAGTTTTCCATTCAATGTAATTTGGTATGTGTCCTTCTGTAACCAAAAAAAATGTTTTTCATTATTATTACAGTATGTTTCTTCCAAAAGACAAACGTACAAGAAACGATCATCCATCATAAAAGATTGAATACTTTCTTCACATATTTTTACTTCCAAACCTGTTGCTGCAAAAGTTTCTCCCTGTATTCACTTTCTTGAGACAGCCGAAACCCGGCTTCCGTTTCTCTACGTACAGAGAGGGTTGCACAGAAACCATCACACACACGCATAAAAACAAATGTAAATACCCACGTATAAGCAGAAATAAGGAAGTAAACAGGCAGAAGTGTTGTCTGTTAATAAAGAAATTGACAATATCAACCTGTTTTACCTTCTTGTTATCGAATTTTCAATTTCGACAATCTGAGAATCCTTTATGTCTAAATCAAATTTCAACTGATTCACCTCACGCTTCGTATGTAGTAATTGTTGTTCAACATCATGAATTTGATATCGAAACGATTGGATCTCTCCATCTTTCTGCTGGAGATTCCCTTCAAGCTGCAAAATACAGAAATCACACAAATAATGCATGCATCTTTCGTAAAATAATCCAATCAACTACCAGCAATCCATGACAAAACACTATAATAGGAAAATCACTGCCTCTACTTGCCTTTGAAACTTGTATTTCCAAGGCATTCTTCTCTGCTCTTTTAGTTTCCAATTCAGCTGTGGCGCGGGTGAATTGATTCGTCATTGTTCGAGATTTGTCAACAACACTAGCGTTCTCTTGCCATGCTTGCAGATATTCCAAATCATGCGTCGCTTTATAAAGTTCCTCTGCTTTGCTTGAGAGTTCTGTTTGTAAAGCAGAGACAGCCCTATCCTTCTTTTCCAATTCAAACTGCAACCATTCAATCCATAAAAACACAAAAATACGTTTGTAGACGGTTGCAACTTTTCTATGTCCGGTAATGTGCACACCTTCAACCGTTCAATTTCACTCTCTTGTGATTCAAATGTTACGCTTGCATCAGCCAGAATCGTTGCTTTTTGCCTATAGATAGGTATCCATGAATGCACACGATAAATTACGTAGGGCTCAGAATGGAATGCGTAATAGCCTCCTATAGTGGCAAGCTGATATTTGAGGCGAAAAGGAATCTATTTCAAGCAAGTTTACTAAAACCCACGTACCGTGCCAACTTCTCCTTCACATCGCTTTCAATTTCTCCAAAATAAGAATCAAAATTTATTGCGGAACCATCGGTACGACTTTTCATGACTTTGTTCTCCCATTCTAATGTCTTCACAATCTCGTACGATTTTTGTATCTCGGTGTCTTTATCGCTGTGCAAACATGAGAGCATTAAAAACAGGAAATATCTCTTCATTAAAACGTTGAAAAAGTGGAAATAAGAGAAAAAATAGGCCATCAGCCTATCAAAACGTTGATACAAAATCATTTCTTCAGAATTCTGCAAAAAACTCACCTAATAGCAGTAAGTAATGATTTGATCTCTGCTCCTCTGGCAGCGTAAAGTTTTTCTTTGTTGTCTTCATCCCTCTAGCGATGCAAAGAAGAAACACACACCAAAGAACTGGTTTTTTCACTTTTTCTCAAAACAAAAGTACATTACATCATTTCCACTGTAAACAGTAACACTAATGGAGCACAACGATGCATCCTACACAAGAAGTTGCAGTCATACCAAAAGATTGTCCTGAATTTGTTGCAGAGCCGCCTCTGCTTGATTTAGAGAGGCTTTCAAGTATTTATGGTCATCTTTAAGCTGCTCAAACTCACGGTTGCTTTTTTCATCCTCTTCTATCTTCTTGAGATGGAGCTCTTTCAGTTCTCGTGTAGAATCATTTAATTTCCTTCCCAACGTACAATTTTGGGAGGTAACAGAATCTGCCATTAACAAAAATGATATGAACCTTCTCAAGATGCAATCATATTTATTGAATGCAAACATAGCGTGTATATTTTGTTTCGAAAAGAAGGAAATCACTTCATCTATAAACGATTTTTACATACAAAAGCCAAAATGGGATGACTATTTGGCAATACCTAACAGCTGGGACGAATGGGTGGCTTTCTCACTCAGATCTTGAACCTCTGTCACAAGACGATCCATTTCTATCGAATTCCTTTCGTTTATCTTCAGCAACCGTTGATTATGACGATTTATAACTACCAGATGGCTGCGCAGTAAACGGACGGCTTCCGTAGGATTGAGTTGAGGAAATTCTGGCAACGGTTCTACTGTCCCCTTCCAATCATCTGTGAAGAAAAGCGAGTGCAACAATAAGTAAGAAAAGTTCATACTGAAAACTCTACAGCAAAGCATAAACTAGACCCAAATAAAGAAGATACACATGGCACTCCTGTGTTTCTTATTCTATCTATAAAATGAAAAAAAAAGCAATGCACCAACCATCGTCAGTAGCAGCGAGTACGTCAATGGACTGCGTGAAATTTGTTGGTAAATTACTTCCCGTGAGGGTTGATTTTTCTTTCGTTTTGTTATTCACACCAAAGACATTCCAATTTTCAACTTTAAAAGCAGCCGGTGCAGTCGCCCCGCTGTCTTGTACGAAAGCATCTCTACCAACATCTTCTTTTATATTTTGTGCTACAAATGGTGTAGAAGTAGTGGTTATGGATTGTTTAGTTACACCTGCTGATTTCACGGGTTTGTAAGCTATTTTTTCGCCAATACGAAATTGTGGGGTAGGAGCAATCTCCTGTTTTGGCTGTTCTACTTTGAACTGATTTTCTCTATAAACTGGAGAACCAACATTTTCCTGATGATTCGCCATGACTTTGAATTGATTAACCGGAGGCATTTGAATGTAAGGTCCGTCGTGTCTTAATGGCTGAGCTTGCATAATATGATGCAAATAAACAGGACGCACAGGAATGGGCTGTGATAATTGCATTTTGAGTTTTTGACGTAAAAGAATAAGGCATCTACTTGTAGAACCAATGCTGATTATGCCGATCACTTAGATGCATGAAGATACTTGAAAATAAAGGCAATAAGAGAAGTTTTTCAATTCAATGAATCGATTAACTGAACAAAAAGATACGAAAAGTCAAACAAAAAATATAATCCAATATAAATACTAAGAAAAAAGATAGTGTAATGCATGGAATTAGAAAGGTTACTGAAAGCTTACATCAGATCCCATTTTATTCTCTAAATTACAAAATCAAATTAATCAGGTTTTAGAATAAATATATCCACAAGCACAGAGATCTAACAGTGGCTAATTCTCACCAACTGTAACGACAGAGAACACTACCCGCGCACTTGGTTCACACCATTTTCAAGTGTTCCATTTCCTCTAAAAAATGAAACAACCGCCAGAAGATTCTTTCATTAAATTTAACGACATTCTCATCACTGATTAAATACTGGAAGTCATTTGCAAAGGATGAATACAACTGTAACGTTTCTCAGGAAGAGAGTGCTCTCAAACGGCTTCGAAATATTTGTAACCACTGATAGCATGCCCCTCCATTGTAAGGCAAAATATAGAAATTTTAATGAAGAGATCACAGTTTCAAACAACGCAGATACTTCTCCCAATGCACCGCACAATACGGCATATAAAATTGCATACTCACAAAATTAAAGAGCGCTGCTGTTGGCCTTCCGCTTTCTGAAATACTACGAATGTCCAGGGACTTCACCTCCAGGGTAAAAATGTCAGTGGTAGAATGCTACCAATACAAAAGCAAAGAAGTCGTAGAAGTGCACCCGCGACTAGAGCCTAATCTAAGATGAAACTCAATTTTAGAATTGCGGAAGGAGTGCAACGAACTGTTCTCAAAGAGAGAAGAGAAGGTTTACCGCCATGGATGAGTAACCTTCAATAAGAGCGTGAACCTACAGCGAGAGAATAATTATTAAGCGGGGTAAACATATCACAAAATTATTTGACGTAAAAAAATGAAAGCAAAGAACGTATTGCTTCCCCCGCAATGGTTATCCTGTTAAGAAATTGTCGTTTCAAACAAACAGCGCGACATGGGAACGCGAGATTCTTATGTATATTAAAATCGCTCGCATTTTCGCGTTTGCTGTTGTTGAAGAGATTAGCGTTTAGAGCAGCATTTGAGACTTTTCGTTTGAGTGCAAGTCTGCTGTGGGTAGCTTTCTTCTTGCCCCCTATTGGGTATTGAAGAGGGAATGCACCTGAGGGGGTGTAATATCCACTGTTTGATTAAGTCACATCAAATTCTACAAAAAACCGCAAAAAGCATTCTCAGTACTTCATTTTTAATACTAAAGGAAACACCAACTGCCTCTAGGTTTTTGTTTGGAAGAACTATTTAGATCGTAGTGATCCTTTTTGTAGAAACTAATTAGTGCCGTTTATGGTCACTAACGTACACGAATGAACACTTGCATCTGAAATTAGCTCTTTCAAAGAAATAAAAATATGAAAGTGATGCACTTTGGAATAGCAAACTACTGAGATTTGATCTAGCCTAAGGCAATTTGGAATGTAACAAAAATGTAGTTTTTCTGCGATTTTTGCATTTGGATATGCAGTTTTCAAATTGTACAGAGAAGACACTTGATTGTAGTAGATAAGGAAATGTACTAAATAAAATATTATACAATATTATGGCAACAACTAGGACCACTCTGACTAAATAGTAGGTTGATATGTAATTTAGTAATAATTTTGTATTTTTATGGCAATGCATCAATTCAGAAATATCTTCCTTCAAGCTCTTGTTAGAGACAGTGTTTTGAAAAACTGTGCTTTACGTAAAATTGCAGGGAACTGCAATTTGAAGACATAACTTTAGCTTAACTTTATTTCTTTGCTACTTCCATTTCTGCATGAGAAAAAGTAACCATTAATGTTGTTCTTTTTTTCAAAATAAGCTTCGATTCTTCTCCGTTTCTCAACTCCTAATTGCCACATAAACTAAGTAAAAACCAGCCTGCATGCTCATTCAATGGCAACTCTTCTCAAAAATTTTGGAAAGCTAACTTGAAGGTAGTGCAACAAAAAATACTTACCTTCCATTAAGTAATGCAAATTAAAGTTATTAAAAGGGGAGCATGCGCATTTTTTATAAATTTCTTCGGTAATATTTTTACTCAAATGATTTTTTAGTCATTTTGTAAAAAATTATTTTTATTCCACACTAACAAGTGTAACTTTGACATCTTTCACAGCAATTTGCTTTATCATTTGCATTACACTCCATTTTTGCAATAATGCTTTCAATGCATAAAACTAGCATTGTTGAAAAATTGATAATAATGCCAAACTGGAAGAATTTGTTCATAAACTAGGGTTTCTTAGATCATTGTTAAAAATACCATTCGCTCAGAGGCGGATCAAGAAAGACAAAAGCATACCAATGCAAATACTTTTTGACACGCATTAAAGGTGCTCTGAAAGCATATTCTGGAATACTAAAATCATGTTATTTTCATTTCTTTTCAAACATCTAGCATGAAGTTTCGTACTGTAATGAAAATGCCATGCATAGATTTCTAGCGCCACTTACTGGTTTCAGTATTCACATTATATATTTTATGCTCAACGCAGATATAAATACATTGAAACATGCTTTTCAAATTTTTTTTGATAAAAGCAGCAAGCTACAGAGTTTACCATGTTACTAATCAAAAGAATGAGCAATTTCTTACTTTATCAAAAAGTTACTTCACATTTGAATATAATACGTATGGCTTAGAAATAACAAATTCAATATATGTTAATGTTTTTCTACATAGTTAAATGAGCATGTCATCTAACTCAACTGCTTGTCACGAGCATATAGCGATATTTGCGCTGAATTTTTATTTTGCATATATAATAAATCCTGAGAATTTGCAGAGGCTAGTTTTTGTTCACCTCAAGTTTACCTTAAATTCAAAATGTAAACTTTTTTATGTAAGTATGTTTGGAACAAGATTTTTGACGCTAAATCTTTATTCAGATACTAGTTATTTGGTCACTAAAAATTAAATGAAAAGATAATTTTTCAAAAGGCATTGGTAATGTAGACTGCATGCATGCAAAGTATTATTACGCATGCGTAATACTGGAATTTCACCCTTGAACTTGTGCCGAAGTATTCATCTTAGTTTGAACACAAGAGGAATTTGTTCAAATAAGGAACAATATTTTCATATTTTCATACATTTATTTTCAAATATTTTGCTTGTAGATTTATTTTATTTGCTAAGATAAATAGAACTTTAATAAATTTGAAGCTTAGGTTATTGTTCTTGTACTTTTTTGTGAGGTTGAAGTATATTTAAGCAATGAGCACCCGGTTTTTACAGTATTCATCCGCATAACAAAAATGTAGTATAAAGTGCGGCATATTAATACACAAAACAGATGAAATGGACATTTTCTCAGAAAACTATAGCTACTTGCATTCTCCTACTGATTGTATGCATACAAATATATTTGGTGGATTCCAAGTATTATGGTATTCGAAAACAAATTTCGTGTTTTTCTACAAACTAAACGGTGGCGATTAACGTGTACTTATTAGCAACTAAATATATCTCAATGCATTCCTGATGAATTTCTAATTTTATATAAATGATAAACTATTTGAAGGTACTGCAACAAGCTTATGACTGTGAGACATTGCACAGCATCAAAGCCCACGATAAAAGTGCTTGGCTTAAGTATTTTCGACTGCCCCTTTCAAACGCACAGTTCTCGATTTCTCATTTTCCCAGACATATTGGGGCAAACATTATGCTTCATTTCATTCTCGTCTAAGCATATAAACGCGTCCTTTGCTTTAATGATACGAATCAATGTCTAGGATTCACAAATAATTGTTTCTTATAAGCAAGCTTACACCCCTGAACATAGGAGTTTGCATTTATCAAATGCTTTTTCTTACTATGCTTCTTTTTTTACATACGAAGGAATTTAGCTGAAGTAGTATAGTTTTTTGAGGTAGTGAATCGTTTGTATTGTAATGAGATAGTGAGCTTTTTTTTAGCAGACTATCTATTTGCATAAGCAAAAGAACGGTATCAGATAGTTCAGGACGTATTGCTTCTTTATAGTTTTACATCATCAGCAAAAACGACCAAAGTAAGGAAGTATTCTTAAACAGACATATAAATAGAATTTTTATTGCACATTTGATTCCCATAATGAGTTACTTCCTTTTAGAAACACTTAACTAAACGAGGAAAAATTAGAAATGCTATGTTTAAAAAAAGTCTGAAATTCTCCACGCTCTCGGAATATCAGTTTCTTCATAAT
>JADAQX010000935.1:0-18851 GCA_015476325.1 Cardiosporidium cionae | reverse complement strand
CCCTCTCTCTCTCTCTCCTCCCTCCCCTCTCTCTCTCTATATAAAACATTTTCTTCTTTACATTTTGGCTATTCCATAGGGAAACCGTCTGTCCCCATTTGCTGAAATTATGCAATCAGAAATTCTTGAAGTTTGATGTTTTGCTTACTTCTTATGAACTTTTTAAAAAAGATAGCTCTTTCTTTCTCCCAATTAAGTGGAAGGTATATCTATTTATAGTTTTCATAGACTCTCCAACAAAAAAGAAGAGAAAGAAAGAGTGTGCACCCCCCTGCAACGTTCTACACAGTGTTAAAGTGTATGCATTTGGCTTCTTCCAGATTCTTTTTTTGATTGACTGTTTTTCTTTAAAACTGTTTCATTCCTTTCTCTTCTTGTAGAGAGTATGGAAAGTTCCACTTTTTGCAGTATTTCTTCTTGTGTTTAGTGTATTGTTGTCGATGAAGGGCATCGTTTGAAGAGTTGGAATAGTGAATTGAAGAGATTATTGGAGAATTTTACCGCAGAACAGCGTATTTTAATGACGGGTACACCTCTTCAGGTAATCACACCTGTTAAATTTACAAGAGGAGAGAGAGAGTAGGTTTTGGAGTTTGTCAAAAATATGTTCCACAGAGAGAGAAGGAAGGAAAGAAGTAACACAGTCTGATCCGGATGCTTATTTTAATTTTTCCTTTCTTGGTTTTTGTTTTTTTCTTTGATGTATGGATGTTAACAAAATATAACAAAGAAATAGGTTTATAAAGGAATTACAGAAAACAAAGAAATAGAAACAGTAAAATAGAAGCCCTCTATGAGAAGAAAGGAAGCTCGATTCAGAGTGTGAAACGAAGAAGAGAGGAATTTTTTATTTCTAAGCCACTTGAGGAGATATTTTTAGCTTTGAAATATTCTACAGTTTTACGTATCTATAGAAAGAGTGGCGATTTCCTAATATATTTATATAAAATGTATTTTTCTCTTAAATTTTCACACAATTTTTGTAAATTTCCATCCTTTCTCCCCGTTCATTCTCATGCAGAATACAGTAGATGAACTCTTCAGCCTTCTCAACTTCCTGCATCCCGAAAAATTTCCTGATAATCGAAAAGAGATGCTTTTTGACATAACAGAAGAACAAACCATTGAGCATTTGAAACGTGAATTGCAGCCACACATTCTTCGACGAATAAAGAAGGATGTTCTGTGTGGAAAAATTCCAAAAAAAAAGGAACAAATCATTCGTGTAGAAAATTCTAAAGCTCAAAAAGATGTACGTAGAAAAAGAGAGAGAGATAAGAGAAACAAAGTGTGTTTGTATGTACAAGAGATGCATTGTAGGTATTTAAAAAATCAAAGAAATGTATGAACCTCACTTTCTAAGTTCGATGCATATAGTTTTATATAACCTCTAGACTAATCTTTTCAACAAATTGCTATTTTTGGTTTTTCTCCTTTTTATTTAAAACACTCACCGGATCAGATCCTTGAGGGAGATGTGTTTTCATATTTTATTCATTTTGAAGGATTAAGAATCCATGAAAGAAAAGAATGGAAAATTTAGGAAAACAGTTGTGTAGAAGAGAATCTTTTTAAGATTTTCTAAAAAGAAGAATAGCCCATTGTTTTTTTATATTCTCAAAATTAGCTTTCCCCATTGTCTATGTTTTTTCTCTTTTTAATTATTTCTTGTAATTTCTTTTTCCTTGCTGTGTATACATTTTATCTCTTAGTTCTACAAAAGGATCTATTTGAAGAATCGAGAGGCTCTTCAAGGTAAATCTGGAAAGCAGATTCGATTGAATTCTCTTCGAAATATTGTAATGCAGCTCAGGAAATGCTGCAATCATCTCTATCTCTTTGAATCTTCTTGTCCACCTTGCAAGTGCGTTATAGTCTTTTATAGCCTCAGAGGAAGAGGATGCAGTTTATATCTTTTTTTGAATGCATGCATTGCCTGTGGGGTGTATAAAAAGCGATACCTTCTACAACAGGATGAAATGTCTAGAGGGCTGCTGTAGATGGACTGGGAGACAGACAGAAATGGAAGCAAGGATAGAGAGAAACATTGCAAAAACTGCCAACGAATATATAAAAAGATGCACACACAAAAAGAGAGAGATACAGGAGGCTGTATGAGATGGATAGAGAAACATCTTCATAACACACAAAAAGAGAGAGATACAGGAGGCTGTATGAGTGACAGCATGGGATGGATAGAGAAACATCTTCATGGCCCCTCTTAGCAGGGATCGTTGTCTACTATAAGCGATCATCATCCATGTTTAGGTGGTACTCGTTTAAATTCGCTTTATATATATTCCTGTATCCAGTAATGACGAAGATTTCGCTGACATGCTAGCAGCCAGTGGAAAATTGCAGTTACTTCATCGCATGCTGACGATATTGAAGAAACGAGGGCATCGTGTTCTCATCTTCTCTCAATTTATGCGCATGTTGGATATTTTAGGTACTGAAATCACACGAAATAGGCATGTAAAGTAGCAAATGGAAGGCTATGAGAGAGTAAAGTATCCCCTCTATCTGTGTGCATGTGTGTGCGATAAAGAAGAAACAAAATGCATCGAAATACGAATTAGGACAGACAGCATCTCAAAAAGAAAAACTGTAAAATTGAGAGATGGATCTCTCTTGCAAGTTTAAAGGCCAAACATTTTTCTGCTTTGGTTTACCCTCCCTCCACCTCTCTTTAGCAGAGCCTCCTATCAAAATAGCATCTCTGTCGTGTTTGTACATGAAGATATCTCTTTTTGTTTATTATACTTTTTTAGAGGAATATTTGTGGTATGCTGGCTATGGGTTTGAACGCTTGGATGGGAGTACCACTGCTGTAGACCGTCAGCACGCCATTGATCGCTTCAACAATCAAATTGGACGGAAATTTGTATTTTTATTATCTACGAAAGCCGGTGGATTGGGTATAAATCTCACTTCTGCAGATACTGTCATTATATATGACTCAGATTGGAATCCACACAATGATCTTCAAGCTCAGGTACGGTTATCGTTGGTAGGGAGGAGATGTAAGCGTGAGTATTTAGAGGGCTGTAGAAAGGCGACGCAGAAGAATTTTGAGGAAGCGTTTATTTCTCGTTTATAAGAGTGGAGTTATGCGTCTGTTTGCTCTTCTGAGTGTAAATATTCAAAGGATGAGGCAGAGAATACAAATTTTTGTAGGTCCAATGGAACACATAGTAAAGAGTGCGTTTTTTCACACACCTATACAGCTGAAAGAGAGGCTTGTCTGTTGGCTGATTTTTGAAGAAAAATTCGAAAGAAGGAGATGAAAAGCGGAGTAGAAATGCAATGCAATGCGAACAATGTTTTCTCTTTCGTTTTATTTTTCTTTATTTTGTATCTCCAATTTCTTTTTTGATCTCTTGGCCGCTTCCATTTTCCATTTCATGCTTTCTTTCTTGTGTTTTTTGTTATCCTTTTTTAGTATATTTTTTCCTTTAAATCTTCAGAAACGTGATTTTGTTTTGCTATTCTATTCTTTACAGGCTCGTGCTCATCGTCTTGGTCAAAAGAAAAGAGTGGCTATCTTTCGTTTTGTAACTCGTGCTACTGTAGAAGAACGTATTGTAGAAATTGCTCGAAATAAACTTGTTTTAGATCAAGTGATAACTGGCCGTGTAAAACCGGCTGAAGTGGATTACATTTTAAAGTACGTTTTGCTTATTTTTTAATGTAAGAATCTCTTTTCTTTTTTTTATGAATTTTCATTCTTATTGCCACTCTGTAGTTTCATGAGAGAGTTTCTATTGGAAAAAGGATAAGATTTGAAGCAAGTTTTCATAGTGAAATAGATATGAATAGTAATATTTCCTAATCTATAAAACTGTTTGTAAGGGAGAGGAGTGAGACTCGTTGAGAAAAAGTGGAGAGATAACTTTGTGTAGATAGGTGAAGGAAGATGCTGTTAAGAGGCGTAACGCAATGAAAGGCAAATCCTGTATATGAAATTCCTTTTGGTAGTTCCTCCTTCATGCATATCTTCTGTGGAAATGAAAGGAGAGGAAAATTTAGGTTTAGATTAATGAGAGAGGGAAGGTGGTATGAAAATTATTTTTTTTAAACAAAACTGCCAGCGTATTTCTCTGCAAAATAAACAACTGGAAACTACAAAACCAAAATGGATGAAGATAGGAGGCACTTGAGGCTGGAAAAAAATTCAAAATTGAGGAAGAATTGTGGAGAATTTAAAAGAAGAGAGAGTAAACGGAACGACAGGCGGGAAATTTTACTAAAATATGGAATGGAGTGGAACAAGGACTATTTTTAGTAGTTGAGAGATATTTTCAAAGTACAGCCAAGGTAGAAGGCGAGTGAGAGGTGTAGAAAAATAGTATAATTCACCCATGGCGCCAAAAGAATGGAGTAAAGATAAATACGTATAAATAGTTTTTTTCTTGATATTTTTTCTGTATTTTTAATTTTTTATATTAACTGTAGAGCGGGAGCAAAAGAGATATTTTCCGAAAATGCAGAGGATCGTGCTATATATTATGACGAAGTTCAGCTAGAAGCTATCCTAGATAGGGAAGAAAATGATACAGCAGAGGAGAAAAAAGATGGCAGCTCAACAAAAGAGAATGTGGAAGGCACTTCAAGTGAATGCAGTGAATCTGAAGAGTTAGGTGTCCTTGATGCATTTAAAGTGGCTCATTATGAGACTATCGATATCAATGTAAGGAAATTGTGTAATTACTCACGGTATATAGATTTTGATTTCCATGAACGCATTTTGTATAGAGGAGAAAAATGTTGAATCAATGAATGGAAAAGCATTTTTATTTGAGCCCTTTGCTATGATACTCTTTTTGTGGAGGTTGAGAGAAACGTGCATGAGTGAAAGATTAGTATGAGAGGTTGAGAGAGTCTGGAAATACATAATGTAAGGTTTACTCAAGTGTGAATTTCTAAAGATCTTGCAAAAGCTAGCTAGAGTATAAGGTAGGAAGAATGTGTAAAAAGACGCACACATTCCATTTTTATATTCTTGATATCCTTGATTACGGGAGATAGGTTAATTTTACTTACAGAGCCACTGTTTGTTTTTCTATCTTCTTCTTCTACCGTAAGAGCCGCATAGCGAAAAATTTGATCGATGGGAAGAAACCATTCCAATAACTAGCATTTTTTTAATACTAGAAATACATGACACGTGAATCACATAGAGATGACTACATTTAGAGTATAAATTTTGCATGGATCTATCCCTAGGCTTTTGATGATACTGAGGAAGAAAAAAGCAAACTGTTTTGGAACACCATTTTAGAAGAAAAAGGATTTGATGACGAGCAATTTTTATACAACAATGGCGGTCTTGGGTTTGCCTCTTCTTCTAATTCGTTAGCTCTGAATGGAGAAGGATTCGATTCCTCTCTGTGGAAACGCTATGGAAGAGGATGCCGGCGACAAGAGAAGGATGCCAAGATAGCCGTTGTGCCAGGCTCCTCTATCATCGAAACACAGGTACAAGAAGGTAGAAATACTGGAGAAATAGTGAATCGTTGTCTAGCGCTAGTAGAAATAGTGGCAGAAGTTTGTTTTGTGAAAAGAATGGGTCATTCGGAACAGGAGAGAATGGGTATCTCTACACCTTTCTTCCTGAGCCTGAGAGGGCATACACTGAATGTTAGGCTTCAATGTCAAATTTTGCATCTTCTTGGGGAAGAAATTTAACTTGTTTAGTGTAGCTTGGATCAGTTCTTTTACTGTTAGTGTATACTTTGACATTCTATTTTTTTGGCATTCTTTATATCCCACCAGGGCAGCCTGGCAAGTTTTATTTTTGATTTGTTTGTTTAATTTTTTCTTAATCCATTACCTATGAGGACAATGAAATGCTCTGTTTGCGCTGTTATGCACTGAATTTTTTTTCAAGACTGTGGCATTGAAGGATTCTCTATTAGAAGACAATGGAGAGGATGGGAAAAGAATTAAACAATTATTGCTCTCTGCCTCTTGTTTAACCTCACCCGAAAAGGATGTTAATGACCACGCGAATTGTTCTCCAATGATAAATCAATTCTCTTCCGTAATAGAAGGTGAGGGAAGCATGTTGAATTGTTGTAGTAATGGAACTGCAATGAATTCCAGTGGAAATGAAGAATCTAAAGCTAATCGTTCGACGAATACCTCTCCTCCAGAGAGATTTGATACTTTCATGAACAGAGTAACTGAAAATTATGCGCAGTTACGTTCTAAATATATGAATTTGACTGGGATTGAGAGAGATCAAAACCAAAGCCGCATCTTGTTTTTTTCACAATCTTCCGTCCCTCCTCATGCAAACAAAGTTATTTCCTTTGCACCATTTTCTAATTCAAGAGGAAATTTGCCTCATCAAGGTATCCCAAACAACGAAAGGGAAGAAAATTCAGATCAGAAAATATTTTCAAACGCCAAAACAGAAGGAGTTTCTATAGCTCCTCCGCCTTCGTCTCTGCAGCCAAACCAGCTTGTTAACGTAGCTAATTCCTTTGTAGCTCATAAAACTGGATGGGAGATGTGCGTGCCCCCCGAAGGCTGGTCTTTTGGTATGAAATGGAATATGCAATGGCTTGGAAAACTTGTTGCCTTTCAAACAGGACACAATTTTGCTCAACCAATCATTGTAGAAAATAATGGCCATTTCTTTTTGTTGTCTTCCGCTGCTGCTTCTAAGGGCTCTTCTCCACCAGATCAAATAATGAGCTGCTTGAAACCATTGACATCGAAAGAGTTAGAGGTGTTTCAAAATTTGATGCTCTCTCCACAGTAGAGATTTTTTTCTAAGATATCTTTTCCAAATTCCACAAAAACTCAGTATCCATTATACTTTGCTGAAGTTTGAATATGATCCAATGGATTGAAACAATTGTATATTTAGCATTGCAACTAAAAGAATATATTAGGCACTTGCTACTATATATAGAAGGTGCCACGCAAAGTGAAAGGACGCAGTATTGCAAAGAAAACGAATACTTATAATATATTCTGCATTTTCATTATTTGACTCTTTTACGTGTAAATGGCGGGCGGCTTTTGCTTTATTCTTCAACATGATTCTACTTATTTCTTAGATGCACCATTTCTCGAATATTCCATTAAACTCAATTTTTAGCAAGAGTAAAATAATCAAAATCACATGAGCTGGGTCTACTTTTCTCTCAGAGGTCTGTATCCATCACAAAATAAGCAAGTAAATAGTACAAGACAAATTATGAAAGTAAGCAGAATGGAAAGCCGTACTCCATTATCCTTCAAGCCATCCAATTAAACAGAAGGAATTTTCTTTGTGAAGTTTGCATAATTCAAAAACAGGCTGGTAGGGATAGTAAAGAAATCCTTGCATATTGTAAAACTGTTATGCAAAAGTTAAGCAAAACAAACTTCGAAAAATGTTGAAAAACGTTCTCAAGGTTACCAACTGTAAGTTTACCAAAAATGAGCAGCTGCTAAAAATCAAGACTAACTAGAATGAAAACAATTTAAAAACATAAATAAATAAAATACTGGATCTCATACAAACACTTCCTATCTACATAGTTTTAAAGGCAATTGCAAGCAACATCAATCAAGTGTCAGTGAGACAGACAACAAAGCGAAAAATATAAAGAAGAGAAAACAAAATTGCATGACAATGGATTCTTTCTCGTGAATCCATGCTCTTTGTAAACTATTCCCAAAATGGGTACGCAAGAAACAGAATTTTACAATACACAGTGCCTCTCAGGCAATTGCATCAAATATCTAAGGTATGTTTCCTTCATATACCGATGAGAAATACAACAAATTCCCACTTTTAACTAATGCCCATAATGCACTAGATGCTGGCCTTATTTAAAATGAAAAGGGAAGCTTAGTTACAAATAATGCCTTTAAAAATGCAAGAAATCACGGTTCCATTCTCCTTTTCTTTTCAAATAGTTTGACACACAAAGCACGATACTTTGGCGAGCCGTTGCCTATCTTTCAGCATCTTACGAGAGTTTTTATACTTGCATAGCAAGACTAAAAAATGCACTGAGGATAGAAAGAATCAAACAGAAAACAACACATTCATGCACGATCATCTCCAAAATAAAAAATTTTCTAATAGGCCCAAAAAAATAAAAGTAAAATAGCAAGCAACAGCCATCCTAAAAATGCAGCGCTTTTGGAAGAAAGATTTCTATCTCCCATGTAGATAAGCACAGCATGTAAAATCATAAAACAAGAGAATAGGAGCAAAAACTATCTTTTCTCGTATTCGTTGCCTTTCACCAGAAAGTTCAACACCTAGTTGTGCCAGCTTTAAAGGGAGCGTTCTTCAAAGGGTGTAAAAGTAGGGGGCGTGACATTGGAAGGTGTAGGAACGACAAATTGAGAAGAGGAGGGGGTTGTAGGAATTGCAGATGGAAAAGTTGAAGAAAAGCAGGTAGAAGAGACAGAGGGTTGAGGAGGTACATAACTTGCAGGGGACGTATAATACCGATAATCCGGATCCTTAAAAATACAATAAGGGAACCAAAAATAATACAAAATCATAAATCTCTAGCATTTCTCTCAAAGACACTCAGCAAGGAGTGAATGCAAAAAAAAAAAATATTTCAGCACCCGCAGACGCATAATTTTCACGAATTTATGAAAGACAGGCACGTTTGTAATTCTCAAGTTGAAAAAAAGATTCAAAAGATGAAGAAATTAGGGAAAAACATTCGCCTTTTTTGATAAAAGTTAAAGGGAATACAAAAATACTCCAAAACGAAAAGAAAGGAGGGCATCAAGATCATCCTGTAAGAGAAGGAAATCCAAAAAAGAGTTTCCAATCCAGGAAATCTCCCTTAGCAGCACACGAAAACAAATGTAGAGGACGAGAAGCATTCTCTTAAGAGAGGAAACAGACCTTCAAGTCAATTTCCAGCGATTCAGAGGCAAAATTTGTGCCTACAATGTACATACGAAGGTGAATGAAATAAGATTGCTGCGTATTGGCTTCCATAGTAAGGCTGCCGGCAAGCACTTGTCCCACATTGACAGCCAAGGGTTTCTTCAAAAGGAAACGAATTTGATACCAATGTGTAGGAGCACTCCATGGAGAAGTACTGAAGCTTATAATCTTGTCACTTCCTTCGAAAGCGGCATCAAACCATCCTGAGCAAAAGAAATGAAA
This sequence comes from Cardiosporidium cionae, assembly GCA_015476325.1. Lineage (NCBI taxonomy): Eukaryota > Apicomplexa > Aconoidasida > Nephromycida > Cardiosporidium > Cardiosporidium cionae. Next base: position 9,709 of record JADAQX010000935.1, on the reverse strand, counting down.
AACGTGATAGGACGAACGCACTGCATGGCTACAACTTGGACTAAGACAGTCCACACGCAGCGTGTGATGTTTCAATACAGGCAAACACAGAGGATTGCAGAGAGTGCAACAACAAAAAATCCTCTTCTAAAAACAATTTTGTTATCAGTAAGGAAAGATAAACAAATGCATATACTATAAAGACAAACTATAGCAAGTAGACAGGATAAAAACAAATACAGTTGAGAGCAGAAAATAGGAAAATAGGATAATACACACTAATCTCAGCGAATTTACCCAGAAATAACAAAGGGAAAAAAGGACAGTGATAAGAATTTCCAAGTCAGATAATAAAAAAAAATATAAATGTAAAGGAAGCATAGAAAAATTCCCTTCCACAAAACACAAATTTTGTTACGAAAGCAAAAAGAGGGACCCGAGAACAATAAACCATCCAACTATGCCTATCCTCTTAATTTTAGCTCAAATTTGTTTCAATCCACAGAGATGCGCCTCAATAGAATAGAAAAAAAGAACAGAGAATCTCTAACAAAGCCACACAATAATAGAAAGAACCTTCTTCCATCCCCATAGAAAGTTCTAGCAAGTTAGTGAATGCACCAAAATACTTAACATAGCTTAAAAAAAACGCAAAACAGTATCAAAGGTTTACACTATTTCTGCTTATCAAGAAAGTAAACCGATTTAATGGATCCACTAAGATTATTTCACTCTTGAAAACAAAATGATCTACCTGCTACTCCATGAACTAAACAAGGTTGAGCAATAGGAAATTTGAACTGGAATTGAATCTGTCATTGCACACCAATCATGAAAAGAACACAAGATATTCATAACTATCAGTTCTATAGTGGGTTGACATAAAACAAAGGCATGGGATTGGTAAAACAAATACGCATCCACATTCTTGCAGATGCAAATTCAAAGGCGTCTCTCTTCTCAAAAGGTGAATTCAAAATAAAATTAAAGAGAATGAAGATTTTAACGATTTCTAAGTTACGCAATAATTCACCAGAAGATTCCTATTTAAAGATGCATCCACAGTATTAGACAATGCAAACAGAAGGCATCGGTTAGAAAAAAATAATAAAATAATACTTCAATCTTTAAAAAAAAAATAATAAAATATTTCTTACATGCTTAAGGGCATGCCGATCGATTGTTTGGAAATCATACGTCTCATAATGGGGCGGAGCAAGAAGAATATTGGGATCAACATAATCTAAATTCATCCAACACAACCACAACCAAGAGTAGCATGTAAAATACAAAATAATTTCCATCTGCATACAAATATTCACCCAAAAGTAGCAAGAAGGAAGAGCTGAGGCATAAAACTCCTTCAGTTAATAAAAAAAGAGTACCTCATTGATCCCTATACACATAAATCATCATCTATTAATCTTCTGATAACGAAAGCCATCATCCCACACATGAGAATATGAAAAGGTTTGGGTGAACGATAGAAATGTAGGGAAGTATAACAAAACGTGATTTTTAAGAACAAAGTATCTGGCAGCAGCACAAGCCATCGATAAAAAGCGTTTAAACAAACAAATTAAAATACAGCAGCTCCCAAAACTCAAAATAATAACAAAAGACGGTCTCATTTGGAGTAAGGGGCATGTAGAGTATTCATAGACAAGAAACGGATGGAGTAAGACAGATAAAATACAGAGAGACTCTAAATGGTTTAGAAAACGAAATAAAAAACCTTTTCTTTGCTCATGATAAGCTTAAAGTGCCTATACTATTCAAAAAAGCCATTATGTAAGCCGAGGAGGAGAAATTCATAGGAAAAATAGGGTGGAGAGGCGGATGAACAAGAACAAGATTCAAAGAGAGAAGTCCATGCTTGTATTCAAACAAATTAAAGAGGCTGCAAAGATATATTGAGCACACGCTACGAACGCATATATAAATCTTCTTACCAACAACGGGCTGTTTGAATTGCTCATCGATGGCATGACCGGAGGCAGTGGATAAGTTCACACCATAAAAATCCGTTTGTGTCCAAAAGAGTGAGCGGCTCATCATATCATTATATAAAGAATGATCACAAAAAGGTGCCACTCCCAATACACATTTATTGGGGAACATTTTTCCTTTACAACAAAGAATCAGCAGGCCATTCAAAAAGATAACAAAGCAAGAGAAGCTACAGACTCCCATAGCATTCCTGCAAGAGTATAAAGAATGCTCCCAACCGAAACAATGGAACTGAGAAAGGTGTAGTAGCTCCATTAAAACAGGCTTAACGCACGGATAATTCTACAAAAGAAATAATTTTGAAAATTGTATATCATAGAATGTGCATTACCTCCAGGTTTAAGATATTTATCCCTTGCATAAAGATACGTCTCAATCATTCGTTCATTGAAAAGAAATGTTCCAATAGGCTCAGAAACCAGAACATCAACTTTTTCTGGAATATCCGTGGTATCGGAATCTTCTACTGTTTTTGCTACAATATGTATGCGAGAGGAGAGATGCGGGTTACCAGCAAGAAGAACATTCGCAATATTCGCCATAGAGGATGCCTCTATGGCGTAGCTGCACACACAAAAGGATATAGAATGGATAAAATTGTAAAATTCAAAAACAGACATAATTTTGTGTATAAAACAGCTACAAATTCCCTGTAAATGCTTACAGAATACTCTGTACAAAGCGGGAAATACATTTATACTAAACAGGAAGTACACATTCTCGTTTTTATTTACACTTTCTCTGCTCCTGCTTGTGCGGCAAAAAAGGAGAGAATCCCTGATCCGGCACCAATATCCATAGCAATTTTGTGCCGAAAATCACTTCGATTTTCTAAGATAGCCTTTTGATAGAAAGACGTGCGGATACTGTCCTGGAGCATGTTCATCTGATTAGCCATCTTGCTATAGTATTGAAAATAGGTTCGTACAGTACATGATTCCATTCCGTGAAGATGATGCCTCTCCAAAGCTTCCCCGCCTGTGATAAAAAGAACATTTTGCCGCATGTCTACAATCCCCCTCTATTTCCGTAGCCCTTTAACTTAGTGGGAAGAACACGAGGAGATAGACCTGCTTTTCTAGCATTCTTATCTTCATTTGAGCATGCATTTAAAAAGGAAACTGCCATTTCTTCATTGACAAACTTGAACCCATAGGCCACATTATTATCTATAAATTCAAAATGCATTGATACACACTATTAATGTATTGCGTTGTCCTTGGCTAATAATACTGGCCAACTTCAAAATTCCACCTGCATGCGTTGTAACATTGCTGGACGGATTCCATTGGTTCCAAGTTGGGGATTTTTTGAGCAGAACTAGAAGAAAATTCGAACTCAATCGAGTAAGATTTGACTGCAAAATACGCGAAAGAAGATAGTTAGCTTAGCAATGAACTATGGGGAGATTATCCAAGTAACTTTGGGAATAACTTAAACGTCTTGCTCAGCTATTTTCGAATGAGCAATCCTCAATGAAGCAGCTAGACAAAAGTAAATTAAAAATAACAAAAATCGTAGAATTATATTCAGTACTCAGGGATAAACAAGCATGATTATGCTCAATTCTAATTGTATTTTCAGCCTCGTGTTGTATTACTATTAAAATATCATAAAATATTATCAAAGTGCTCTGTATAGACGAACTATGCTGCTTTGCTATAACCATATACGTTTCCGCATCAAGTTAGTTAGCAGCAGTTCCTCTATAAAAAATCAAAACCTATGAAAAGAGCAAGTCCATGACTGAAAATACAAATTATTACAATGATGCGCAGCAAAATCATAGGATACCTTTGGAAAAGTAAAGGAAAGAAGCTCAGCTGGCAAATCTTTTTGGTTACTTCCTACAGGAGCATGTTCTGCAGCATTTCCATTTGACAAGGGAAGCAAAGCCACACGCAATGAGTCCCCATGATTACTTGCAATAAGTAAATCCAAGGGACGAGGTACCCCTTTTTCTTCATATATTCTCAGCGCGCTATTGTCTTGATCGAAATCATAGAGAAAAATACGGTACAGAGTACTTGGTAAATCCATTCTAGCCGCTTAGCCGATAAAGTATATGAACTGCAAAAAGAAAAGGATTAACCATGATGAAAATGTGGTTGAAGTGCCCATTGTAACCTCCGGGCAGTGAATGGCTGACACCGAAAGTGGAGCTTCAGCATAAAGTCAATGTATTACTCACATATTACAGAACAAAAAAGGATTCTAATAATGTAATTCAGAATGAATAGGAATCAGTCTACTGGAAGCTCATCTTTAACGCTTGTAATGGTTACTGTACCGAGAGAAGAAAAGCCAGGCCTCTAGCAACGTAGGGTCAAAATAGCCGATTTTAGACAAAGTTGAAGGGATTCTTGAGAGAGGAGAGAAGGATGAAAGGCGAAATTGTTGAAACTGCGTTGGAATAGGTGTGTTCTCTCACAAGAGTGAAAGAATCAAGACAGATTGTTTGACAGACGCGTTTAACCACCACATAAGAGCAGTCTTTTTAGACTGTTGGAGAGGAAGAAAGGTTCTCGGTTTGAGTTAGTTTTCTGGACAACAGTATCAAAACACAATCCCGCGATAACTTTTCGCATGCCAGAAAGTAATATCAAGCAGTGCGCGTTTTTTGATAATTTCTCGTAAAGGTCGGACCGGAACATGCGCTCATTCGAAATATGGGGTATACAATTTAGTAGCTGGAATTTGCCCTCTGACCCTAAGTGCAGACGTGTATAGAACAATGATAGCTGATGATGTAACCCAAAATGCTTTAAACTACGCCCAAGTTGAAAGTTAGTTTCGCACGAGTTTGTTATATTAATATGCTAGAATAGAATGTACGCAAAGTGAAAATGAGCCACCCTCAACTTCATCTAGCTAGAATACTTTTACCGGGAAACGAGAAGATTGTAAAGGCGCCCTCGGAATGATGAAAAATTGCAAGAAACCAAAAGAGGAGGACCCGCAAATGTCAACAATGTTTACTAACATGCCTTCTACTGAAATAAAATAGCGCGGCATGCTGCCATTTCAGAAATTAATAGAAAAGAAAAACAAATATAAACAGTAATTGAATTGCAAATTGTTCCCATTATTTCATTGTAAAAAGTGCTTTTTATTTAGGTGGTTGGCTCATTTTGGCTCTCAGTACAATATATATGCAGAATTCAGCTTGCTACCTCAATTTAATCATTATCGATTCTAAATTTCCATAGTTTAATTTTTAATTGTGGCAATTCATGCTTTCCTGAAAATATTCCAATCGTTGCTTATTTTTTTTCTCAAACACGGTGACTACAGCAAGATTAGATGCAACAATTAAAATAGATTCTTTAGTAACTGAAGTATGAGATTACGTGGCATGCAGTATTGCTCAAAGTGCTACTATTTCACAAATGGTGGTACAACTCACATAGCCGACTGCAGTACACGTTCTACCATTTTGGAATTTGCTGTAAGCACAGGTTAAGAAGTCTACTTCGGAAAATTCGGTAAGTGCATTGCGGCACAATTTTCTCCTCATAGTATTAGTTACTCTTGTGCAAATATAATACGACCATTTCCTACTGATAGCTCGTTGAATTTTACATACGGGAACTGCAGGTGGACTGAAAAATCCCCACAAAGTTTCTTTTCGAATATAATTAACAAACTAAAGGTCGCAAAAACTAAGCTTCAGTAATTGTTTACTTTTGAATACAAGGTCAAGAATCCACTATGTAATTGTTATGCGAATGCACCGCAATCTCTACATCTGACTCTGATCTTTCATTGTACAATATTAATCTGGTGACCTCAATTCGGAATAACCATTTTACACGTACACATAGAAAAATCCGTTTGTATATGTGCGCATAAAGAAAACACACAGCAAAAATAATCTGCTGCAAATTACAGTTGCTCAACTGTTGAGAAACTATATCGCCAGGCTTCAAAATCAACTTCATCATTCCTCAGTTATCAATAAAGAAAAGCAGAGCAACAAGTCAATGAAAGAGTACATAATTATAAAGAAACGACCATCTGTACTACCGTTACATTGAGTCAAAACCAAAATGCAGATTCCATAACTTACATTAAGGGACTTAATTATCGACGACTCATACAAAAAACTCTCCTCCAATCAAGGTAGCAAGCAACATAAGAAAATCTGCTGAAAATATTCCAAATGAAGAAAATCCCAGGTAATATTTTCAAATTAGCTATAAAAAGCATAAGCAAGAGGGAGGCAGTTCCTATTCGAATAATATATTTACAACTCTTCACCAACTGAACTAGATCGGGTTCCGTGCTCTGTGACAAATTTCGTTAAGTCCCGAACATTTCTGTCACCTTCATATAACACGGGCTTTTCCGCTCCGGCTTTCATAAAAAAAATGGTCGGAAATCTGAAAGAAAAAACAAGCGAAAATATTTCAAGTAAACATCGATTATCTGTATTGCTAAAAATTCCAAAAATGCCACAAATGATCTAATATCGGCAGCTCACCCTTTCCATTCAAAATTTGAATCCGGTGACTCATTCGCGGTTCCATCCATTTTAGCAACAAGGAGATTTTTTCCTTTCATTTTCTCAGCAAATTGAATGTAAGAAGGTTCAAATTCTTTGCAATGACCACACCATGGAGCATAAACCTCGAGCATAACATCATTCTCAGTTTGATACATTATCTCCTTAAGCGTTTTTCCTACAACAACTTTTACAGGCTCCTCATTCTCGACAGGGATGGCTTCAGACTTTAGGAACACTGGTACTTCACCATTTTCGACCGAAGTAAGAAAACGATGCAGATTTTCAGGATCTTTTAGAGAAGTGATAGGATTTTCCAATGCATATCGTGAACCATTCATTCTGTTTACCATAAATCGAGGCCCCTCACCTTCACCTTTACAGGACATACAAAATAAAATGTGAAAGCTACAAACACCAGTCCAATTTATAATCAAGAAAACGTTTGAGCTTTAAAACGGTAAATATTGTAGTCTACATAAACTTGTTTCATGAACTTTATATACGAGCATAATTGAAAAACTGCACAAAGTTAAGCTACCATGACAAAAGAGAATAATAGTTGGACAAACAAGACATACCAGAAGGGGCATATTTACTAGAATCTACCCAAACAAAAGTATACTTTCCGCGATAAGCACGTGCAACGCTCCTAATAATGTCACCAAACTCCTTGTAATAATCCTCAACACTATCAAACCAAACAAAGTCTAGGCCTCGCTTGAAGTATATTTCAAAATTTCCAGGATGTAGAGGTACTAAAATCGGGAAGGATTCAAGCGTCAAAAATTCTTTTAGTTCATCTATCTATAAGCAAAAGTAATGAAATATCGTCATAACAGAAATTCCAAAAATAGCATAGAAAATATTAATGCATGTACCTCTCCCTTAAATGTAACATCATCTTCTTGTGTTTTATATGCAGTAATAGAGTTATTCTCGGTTGGAGAAACGACAGCATAGAAAATAGATGAGCTGCGCAAATCGTTAGCAGAAGCCAAATATTTCAAATATAACGGGGTGTCTTTGGAAGAAAAATAGCCGACAAAGAAAACATCCATTTCTTCAGCAGAAGCTTCTTCAAGCTTGTTTATTTGCCTGACAGCGGGGCCAGTCAACCTTAAAAACCATTTAACAATTTCTTCCGACTGAGCAAGGTAACAAAAAAGATATTCAAGACTTTTAAAGTGCGATATATTAAAGAAAAATAAATCATCGAAAATCCATCATAAAAGAATCTTTGGGAATGTATAGATAAAAAATCATAATTCCATTTCCATATTACCGTGCGTCCACCACGATACTCTATTACGTTGGAGTCCTGGAATAATTTAAGAGATGGATATCCTTGAATGCCATGCTTACTAATCAATTCACGATTTTCAGTTCCATCAACTTTTGCTAGCTTTCCTGCAGCACCTAGTTTGCTGAGTTCAATAGCAGCATTTTCAAAATCTGGCTTCATTTTTTGACAGAATCCACACCTACACAAAATATAAGAACAAATTTAGTTTCCCAATATATTGAAAAGGATTATGAAGCGCAAATAGAAAATCTAAAATAGCATAGATGACGTCAATTCATTATACTTTTACATAAACGCATATTCTGTTTCCTATGGGGTTAATATAGGTACATATCAAGTAATTTCGAAATAAGAATACTACTTACTGGGGAGAATAAAACATGACCAAAACGGGGCTGTTGCTAGCTATGTACTCAGAAAATTCCTCTTCTTCTAATTCGACTACGTTTGTCTTATCATCATCACCGGAGAAATCGATCTGTTCATCCATCGGAGTTTCCGCATAAACCACTATACCATTTGGTACATTAAGGAAACAAGCATGTGCTACAAGCAGCATTATCAATGTGAGCACAGGCCCGCGGCATGCGGTAACAGACGCCATTTCAAACGCAAATTAATGTTGTACGCGGTTAAGAGAACAGGAATGAAAAACAAAGCAAAGAAATGCCGCTAGTGAAGCATCGCCAAAGATAAAAAGAAGGTATAGAAAGAACAGAAAAAGATGCCTGCTTTTAAAATTAGAATTTTACTGACGGTTATAAGATATTTTCTGTCACACTTTGAAAGAACTGAAAAAATACTACCGGAGACGCCAGTGGTATTTCCAAAGTATGTGTATGGGGCATTATATTAGCGCAGTTGAGTAATCCGATTAACAGGTGTTACACGCATCACAACCACCGACGATCCCCGACATATCGCGGCACACTTTCCAGGATGCATAGTCGACCTAGAGGAAAAGGAATGTAATGAAGTGGATCGAGTGGTTGCTCGCGTAGGCTTACAACCAACCAAAACATCAGAAACATACAACGGGTACGAAAATCAAGTAAAAATTATTAAAATATCTAGGAAAACGATTTAAAAAGAAATTGGGTTCTTTTGCCCGAAAATCTGACAGTTACATGAAAAGAAATATCAAAATAAATTCAAGTTTATGTTGTTTTTAAAGATGAGAGCCAATGTCGGTCCAATTTTTCTACCACTTTCCTGTGCTCGTTGTACATATAATGGCAGTAATTTTAAAAATGTTAGAAATTGGATTGCCTCCTCAGCGCTCATGAGATTTGATTACAAAAAACTTTGAGCTGATAAACTATCAAGTATTGCATTTCTCCAAAGGTGACGAAATTTCTTGTGATAAAACATTTTTCGACTAAGATGATTTATGTAAACTGTTTCTACTAGAATAAGTTCTGCCAACCATAATTAATCGGCTGCGGCTGATAATACTCTTGTATTCTTTTATATGGTAGGACATTAAACAGTTTACTTCTATTTAGATAACAAAAAGACTGTTTGTTACAATTCCTTTAATGAAAATAAAACTTGTTCTGTGCTAACAATGTCTATGTGGATGCTAATAAGAAAGAGAAAAATCATACATTTCTTAATTCAACACCATGGAAGAACAGGAAAAGAAATATATCTAATCAGTCTCTAGGTTTTTTGCATCACTGCTAAAGGAAATAAAAAGAAGTGCGCCTTGATCGAGGAAAACAACGAGGAAAAAAAAACCATGGGACAAACCAAGCTTAACTGAACTCTTTCGATAAATACTAAAAATTAAGTGGGTCGAATTCAGAATCCTTTGATATCTTGTTGCTGCCCTTGCAAAACCATCTTCAAGAGCCTTCCTCTACAGCTTGAGATTCTTGTTCGACCAACAATTTTCATTGCAACCAGCT